>JAUMHO010003419.1:0-16273 GCA_032360965.1 Ulva armoricana | reverse complement strand
GGGGGGGGCATGGGAATGCGTGGTTGCCTTGAGCATGAGTTAATCTGTACAGCAGCGGCTGTGCGACGGACATGCGTGCAGAAAATTGCAGGACACAGGCAGTCGGACTCCGCACTGCTGATAACTTCTATGGCCAAGCAACGGCGTGAACGTACCATAACATTACACCCTTTCTGGTGGAACACGCAGCACTGATCGGTGCATGCCAGTGCAGTGGCGAACCTGGTGGGTGCCTGAAGATAGCACTGCGAGGCAGAGGAGTCAAGGGGCGCACTTGCGTTTGTGGCATGCATGAAGCAGCCTCCGGCCGGACCCGATGACGACGGTGCCCGGCTCGTCCAAGAGGTCGTCGGAAGAAAGCAGGTCCGTGGGAAGGCCGGCAAGTGTGGAGCGTTGGGAAACGGCGCTGCCACCGGCGCCGAGGAGGCGGGCGGCCGCTGGCAGCGCCGCGAGGGCCGCAGCCAGCGCCGCAATGAGCGCCACGGCAAGAATGCGTGCTGCTGGCATGAGGGGACGCCTGAATGTTTGCGCAGGGGGGCTCACTGCCTGGGCGCGTGCCTGGCGACTGGCGGGTGCGATCAAGGGGGACGGGTGACATCATGTGGCTGCATGCATGTGGACACGGAGCCTGGTGAGGCTGCGGGTGTAGGTGTACGTGCGGACCACCACAGCTAGGGCTTCGATTGAGAACGAGGATGACACTGGCGAAGGTTGGAGGTTGGAGGGTGCGTTCAAGCTGTAAAACATGTGGCAGAGCTCGGCCGCTGGTGCGCAGTGCCACTGCTGCACAGCTGCAGCTGTGCACGATCGTGAGACCTACGATCAACTCCAACAGCCAGGGCCTGCGGTTGCCCAATTCTGGGTAGGGCTGCCTGGGGCGGCAGCGCAGGATGACATGCAAGTATATGGGTCACAGGTAGTACAAGCGCTGTAGAGTGCCAGTACTGACACAATTCCTCACCTGGGGGTCGTCTGTGTTGGCAATTGACGTGTAGAGAGCATGGTGGCAGCAGCTGCTACCCCTGAATGATCAGTGCCTTCAATGGTCATGTGTTCAATGCCTTGGACTAGCCTCCTCAAATGATGCAGCTGTTAAGCAGGGCTTCCGTAGGCAGATGCTCGCCAAGTCCGATTCCCAGTAGGCCTGTTCGACGCAGGTTGGTGTGATTTAGGTAGCGATGTTCCAGAAGTCCACGGTACATATGTACATATGTGAACTCCGCAGACGGGCACGGCTCGAAAATTCAGCGACCGCTTTGAATTCCGGGGCTTGGCCGGCTCTGTGAGCACCTCGTGCATGCTCACCCTGTGCACGCGTGGAACATCCGCATGCGAGGTTTCTCAGTTTTCAGTACACGCGCTCAAACTCAGCGACTGCAGGTGAAGTACGTTGTGCACATTCATGAGTAGTTCATGGACCTGGCCACGACGCGCGGGGGCAGCAGACTTGCTGTCTGATGACAGACGTGCCTGAGGTCATCAATACAATTGGCGCCCCTTGCATGTCCGTCAGCAGACAGTCGGGGCCCCTATTATGTGCACAGGGCCTACGTCGTGCCCTTCTGCCCAGGCTGGAACCTTCCTCCTGGACCGAACTGAGTCGAATTGGTGTCCGCATCCACTGTCCACTTTGCCATGACGAACCCCTCGCTTTTTCTGCCGAGATCATGCGGGACCCGACGGCACGGTTTCACATGCTGGTCTCGTAACAGCTGTGATGGACTCACAAACTAGAGGCACTCCAACTTGTGCCTGATTCGAGGGACCTAAGTAGGCATACCTACCGGTATATTGTTCTTGGTGGACAGCTTTTCAACCTCCAGCGCTGTGAAACCTGGCTCCACAAGCTTGCCGTACCTGTGGTTTGTCCTGACAAGCTTACCGGGCGTGTGGTATGTGATGGTTGGTTGTTTTGGAGGGAGGTTGTGCCCCCCCCCAGTCACAAGCAGCCCCTGCTACAACACAAGCGCTAAATCGAGATCAGTGCTGGCCAGAGCCATGGCTCGATTGGATCCACCCACCCACCCAGATTTAGAGTACAAAGATGATGCCATGTGCGTCTCGTATCTACAGCTCCGACCTTGCTCTCACCAGAAGCAAGTGGTTCAGCAGGGTTCTGGACGTGTGCAGCCTGTGTCACCCCAGCAGGAGGAACGCGCAACCAACCTATTTTTAGCAGCTCTGTTTTTAGCAGCTATGCCGTGCATCACGACACAAAGTGCCAGCCTCTAATGCCAGGCATGAGTGCACTCATGGACCGTGGATGGTAGGGCAGCGGTTCCACCACATGCCATGGCCACTTCTATTTGCCACAGCAGCCATGCGCAGGGGAGAGTCTATGCACACAGCAGGTTGCTGTGCCTTGTGTACTGCAAGCTTGTGTCCTGCGCAGGCACTTTACAGGCGCATGTGCTCGTGCACTGCAGACACACTGCAGACGGGCACAGTGGTATCCCACCCCACAGTGGTATCCCACCCGGTTGAACCTTGAACCTCCAGAGCGTACCAATGCACGTCACCAGCACGTCACCATGCAGCCCAGCACAGGAGACGATGATAACATGCAGTTTCTGAAGTGGCCGGATTCTGAAATGGGATGACAATGAGGTGGCAAGCAGGCATGGGATTGGAGTGAAGGGTGTGCACTGGGACTGTGCGCACAACCTCACTCATGCCTTGCTCATGCCGCATGCCTCATGTGCCTCATGTGACACGCAGCTTGCGGCCTTGTTGTTGTGTTTCAACCCTCCTTTGACGTGATGATGCTGACGTTGGTATGCATGTGAAGCTGGAAACAGGCTCACCTGGTTGAGTTCAGGGGCTGCACAGAACAGAATACTAACTGATCTGACTCTGCAGCAATACAACAACTGGGGTGCACGTGAGAAGGGATCAGACACGGAAGCTGGAGGATCTATCGTCAACCATGTGTCAGAGGCAGATATTCAAAGCACCTGCCATGGCATGCATTGATGGGAGGTTTGTTACACGTGCCAGGAGGCAGACGCCAGCTCGTAATATCTCAGCAGAGCTGGCACATCACGTTCCACATAAAAACACATTCCACATAAAAACACGATCCACACATATATCCCCATGGGGCCTGTAAAAACCACGAAGGGCAGCCAACTCAAGCCAGCAATGCTTGCTGTGGTTTCATTGACACATTGAGGTTGTAGTACAACCGGTGTGCACCCTAGGGACCAACATCTATGCAGGTGTCAACGCGCGGCAAGCCACTCCTGGGCTGGCACGCTCGCCGCTCCCCAGCAAACCAGGCTGCTAGAATTGGCAGCCGCAGCATGTACCGCGCCCTCGCGGGAGCAGGGCGGTCCCGCAACAACATAGCAGCCGGCGGCCAGGCTGCGGCACCCCCGGGCACGGTGGCGAGCTGCGGTCGCGGACTGACCAGCAGAAGCATCCGGAAATGCGCAGTGCGGCGGGGCTGTCACCACCCCCCGCCGCCGCCGCCGGAAGCGGAGCCACCGCCAAAGCTCGCGCCGCCCGAGCGGCTGCCGGCGTCGCGCATGTCGCTACGCGTTTGCTCCGAGATCTGGCAAACAAAGACGGGGTGACGGCCCCAGTCCGGCACGGAAGCCCCCCCTCGGCCGTGCGCGTCGTTCATCATGTCATCCACCATGCCCTGCGTGACATAGTCGGGATGGTAGCGCCGCAGCCGCGCGAGCCGGAACGCGAGCTCCGGGCCGTACAGGTCAAAGTCACTGTCGTGCCAGAAGAACGATGTGCCGCCGTAGCCGCGGCAGCGGCGCTGTGGCCGCAGGCGCAGGCGAGGGGGGCTGGCCTCGGGATCCGACTCCGGCGGCTGGGGGGCCTCCGGTGGCACGGACACCCGCGCGACGTCGCCGCTGCTGACAGAACGGCGGCAGACTGCATGCCCACGTGCACGGTCAGCAGCAACTCAGCATGTGCCATATTCATGCATAATGCCGCTGACTAGGTGATCACGGGTTGTGCATTCCTGTAGCAGGCGAAAGAAAATGCGACGACGCGGGAACAAACCAGGCAGAAACTAAAATGCGCGCCCGACTTGCCATGCGGAGCGGAGGGACCGGAACAGGAGGAAGAACAGAAGAGAGGGTGAGTAGTGGGAAGCAGATGCACTCATGTTCTCACGCATGCATGCATCAGATGCGTTGCCGGCAGGGGTGCTGTGGCCGATGCTCGTTTGGGTTTGGCATGATGCCACATTTGTGTCCCCTTTTTTTTTCAGTAGCATTGTGCTGCAGCAAGTGACACTTCGTCGCAGGTGGAATGGACGCGAACACCTGTGCATGCATGTACTGCACGTGCACATGGCCGCATCTGCAAGGGCATCGGGAGCCGGCAACCGAGAGTGGTCGTTGAGCGGGCACGCGGCAATCACATGGAGCAGCATCTTTGTAAACGGAGAGAGTGCTGAAACAGCCCTTGTGATGAAAGAGCCACGGAACAGAGCTGCAGCACAGGAGGCCTGGGGGCAGCGGCGCCTGTGCAGAGCATGTGCACAGAGCATCGCGAGATGGTAGGGATTAGGGGTTAGAGTTAGGGCCATGGCGGGGCACCTGGACACTCGCCGTGGCGTTTCAGCCATTCGGAGATGCATGGCTCGCAGAATGTGTGGCCACAGGGGAGCATGAACGGCTCTCGCGTGTCACATGCAGGTGCTGTGAAGGATGCGGCAGCCTCGTTGATGTCGCTGGTGTCTGTGCTTCTGGAGGTGCCTGCTGGAACAGGTGCTGGTGTTGGCTGGCCTGGCGCTGGAGGTGCGGAGGGCACTGGCGCCGCATCAGAGGAGACGCCCTGATCACTCAGCAGCGGCATCTTTTCGCTGCCGCTGTCCTTGCCTGAGTTCGCGCGTGGCGTCATGGTGCTGCCACCCGGGGCAGCACTCTCTGGTGCTGAGTCGCTTGCTGGATTGTTGAAGTCATCTAGGCAGATGGGGCAGGATGTTGCAACATATCGACCTTCCTTTGAGGCCTGCACCAGGAGCACAGCAATGATGATGATCTGGCTATGATGCTACGAGAATGCCTGCGTGCGGAAGAAGCTGGAAGCTTTTCCAGGCGATGCTGCATGACCGCCGCCTGGCGCAGTAGCAGTGTATCCTTTCCACATCTGAGACAAGCAAACACACCTTGAGATCACGCTGCATGCTTCGGAGCTTGCTTTGAACATTCTGCTGCTCTTTCTTCTGTCTGAATCCTGTCCAGGCAGACAGCCCAAAGAATCCGGCAGCGATGCAGCCGCAAAAGGCGAATCCCCAGTCAAAGTTGGATTCTCCGGTACCATCAGAAGAAGGATCTAACTTGCCTGAGAGGGTCAGACCAACTTGGATCACTGCAGCCTCCATTGCCTTGCCATACTTGCCATCCCGGAGGTCAGGGCGAACACCGCTGATAATGCCATCGATCTGAGGTTGCTGGAGCCTGCTTCCCACAAGGTCACCCGTTGAAATGTACACCTGCAGCAAAATTGGCACAGTCTATGGCCACTGTGGCGGGTGGAAGGATGTAGAATGGCACAGTCACGTTACCTGCCTGTCCTCAATGCTCATGACAATCACAGCGCCACTGCCGCAGTCCTTCGAGCCGACTCCAAACCGATTATGTACACCGGTTGCGAAATGAGCGACCTTGTTGGCGGGATTACCGCCCCCGTCTACCTTGCTGACGATGACTGCCATGAGTTCAGCAGGAACGTTCTCGTTAGTGGCCGGGCAGAAAAGCTTCGAATACGGAGATTCTCCGGCGTAAATCGTCACGATGTTTCCTTGAATGATTGACAGTGTGTCTTTGTCGACCAGCCCGTCCGGGCTGCACACCCATCCCTTCACGTCCCTGCCACATGCTCTCGGATCGGTTTGCGGGTCGGGCAGCGAGTCCACAGTCCATCCGTAGACGAACGATGAGCACAGAGCCAGAACCGACACCAGCAACACCTTGGTCGCCATCGGGATGAGTCCTCGCTAAGCGTTAAAACTGCTTGCAGCTGTGATGCGCGCAGGATGAATCACTCAACACTTGCACACGAACGTGTTGTTCCCAAGATCATTATTCTGAGATCAACAGAATGCACTGCGAACTTATGGGATATGTGATATGAGAGGCCTTCGGCATCCTGCTGTGAAGGGAGCTTTGCTTGTGGCCACTCAGCTTCTTGGCACCTGCGCATGCTCCCGCACACACCAAATTACCTCATCTTCTCGACATGTCCCCTACCTTTCGGTCATGTATCGACCGCGCTGCAGGAGCGGTCTTCCGTGACACGCTGTTTTATGGTTCATGTATGAGGGAATCTTATGCTTGCAGCTAGAGTGAGCCACACTTGCCTCCTCATTCTGTCACATTCACCGCTGCCTGCGCAACAAATACCAAAGCCACATTCGACCAATCCTGTTGGTACCAAAGGATGCATCCTATTTGACACCTACCGCGCCATCCTGTGCCTACGAAGCACACACGCACCACAGAAGATATCAGCGGCCAGGAGACGAAGCAACATGGCACAGCTGTGACAGTGACACCACCATCAAACCTGCAGCCCCGAACCGGCGGATTGCAGTCTCGGATCGCACTCCGCGGTGACACAGCTGCAGTGCAGACACAGATCACACTGCACAGCATCCAATGCGGCATGACCCGCCAGACACCCATGGGCGGTGTGTGCGCCCGTGCCAAGCACCCGTTCAAGCGCCCACCCACATCTCATCTTCCAGACCATCCTACTTCCAACAGCATGGTCTCTGCCAAAGGGTGAGTTTCTAACCAAGCGCTGCAGCCCGCCAGCAAAGATTTGTTCACTATCTCCGACGTTCCAGAGTTGAAGCTCTTCCCCAGCCCTGTCAACCGCTACTTCCCGTGCACCACACTCCCAGTGCCCTCCAAAAATGCTCACCAAACCCCGCACCATCAACAGCAGCAACGCACACATATCGCATACCAGCACCCGCAGCCCTGATCCAGCTGTGTCACCCGCTACTCTGCGCCGCGGTGCGCAGCAGGCGAATCACCGTGTCTCGCGGCGCCTCCACCTTACCGCTCCCACGCCTCGCAGACCCAAGTCCGCTGCTCCCAAATCCTGTGCCGATGCCCCGTCGCTGCTGGCCACCCTCCGTCTCCCTTGCGTCGCTGCCACATGCCAGGTGTGCCTCCGCCGCTTGGCGAAGGCTCCCAGGGCCTCCAGAGGGGCCCCCGCCCCCTCGCACCGCCACGAGCGACCCCCCCCTGCACAGCCCCCGCCCACGCATGCTGTCGGCGTGGTCCTGCCCCGCCAGGACCCTCACCGCCATTCCACGCTGCAGCTCCAGGCTGCCTGCATGCAGTGGCACAAACTCCAGCCCGTCCCGCATGCGACTGCCGCGCCAGCTCCCCGCCACGGTGCCAGCCGCAAGCTGCGGGTGCAGGCCCTGCCGGCCTCGGGCATGCTGGGCGCCGCCGGACACCCGGCCCCACTGATACGTCACCCCGGACGGCAGGCTTGCATGCATGTGCCCCGCCGCCGTGACCAGCGACGCCTGTCGTGCCGGCCTGCGGCCTCGCACAGCCACGCGCTCCAGGCACCAGTTCCCACGGAGAGTGCCCTCGTCCGCTCGCGCTGCGGTGCATGCTGTGCGTTCTGCGCCATCCGCGTGCGCAGGCACCGTCGCCCGCTGCATCTCCCGTGCAGCCTGCTGTTCGTGCGCTGCTCGGGGGTCGCCGGGCCTGCATCCAGTGTCTGTAGCACCTGAAGCCACGCCTCCCACACTCACCTGCAATCCAGCCGCAGGGACACTGCTCTTGCTGGCCACTGAAGGGTCCCCACCCATCACGGCAGCCCCAGCTCCCTCGGGTCTCATAGCCGGTGAGCTTAAGCCAGACACGCCGCGTGCTCCCCCCTGCGGCCCTGGCACGGTAGCCCCCGGCACATCATGTGGCCCCTCAGCCACACTGGGCCCCTCAGGGCACGAACCGCACACCGCGAGGCCAGCAAGCACGCTAGCACCTCCGAACGACGGCCGGGGGCTGGCGTGGAGGCTGTCCCCCAGCATTCCAGGATGCGTGGCCGGCGGCAGGGGCCGCAGGACGTGTGCTGGGGCGTCCGCCGCGCCGCTGCTGCGCCACGACAGACGATGAGGCAAAGCTGTGCCGCGGCAGCCACTCTGTGGTATGGCATCGCTGCCATGCTGCCCACAGTGCTCCTGACAGCCGGCCGCGCCAGCGTCTGCCGAAGTCACGCTGTCGACTGGCGCCCTTTCAAACAGTGCGCCGGCGCCAGGCCCATACGGCACGATCTCTTGCGTGCCAGGTGACGCATCTGTTGCTGCGGTCAGGGCGTGAGAATGGTGGCCACCCGGTGTGTCCACGCCGTCGCCGGCCCCTCGACACAGCCCAGCCGCAGCGCTGTGGCTGTCCGACCTTTCTTGTGCGGCAGTGCCCCCGGCAGGCACTCTGTGTCGCCTCGTAGGGACAGTCGCGCCGGGAGCATCCCGCCGGGCGCAGACTGGGCGGCCCCGGGGCTGCGGTCTCGCCGGGGTTCCGCGCCGCTCCTCAGTGACCACGGGCGATCCGGCATCATCGTCAGTTTCCCCAGGTTCCTCCTCGCAACGGTTCTTGGAGGAGAGCTGGGATTGTGTGGCGCGGGCGTGGTGGCCAGGCCGGGGCTTTGCCGGCAGCCAGCCAGCGCGTGGCTGCCGACGCGTCTGGGGCGGGTGGGGTTCCACGCCTGGCGACGGGCGGGGCCTAGGTGGCAGCGGCTGCTGAGGAGAATCAGCCTGCACGAGCGACAAACGTGCGGGTAGCAATTTGACACCTGCCGTGCAGCAAGGCCATGTGCCAGTGATCCGCCAGACAGGCAAACACGCAGTACATGCTGCCATGCACCTACCTCCAGGCGGCCACCAGTTCGTTGGAACAAATTCACCCACAAACGGGAGCACGAGCCTGCGCAAAGCATCAACACGAGCCAGCATGCCACGTCCAGCAGCCGCACGGACTCATGGGATGAGTCCGCGCGCAGCTATGCCAGTGCTCCCCCCACGCTACGCTGGGCCCCCCCAGTCAGGATGCTTCAGCGCAGCCTGTGAAGCAGACACAGTCAATCGCCGCAGAGGGTGATCATCGTGTCTCATTACTGCCGTGTGAACTGGCCCCACCAGGAACAAGTACCTCGTCAAGTGCAACGTGGGCACACTTGCTGGTGACCTGCTACTTCCTTGAAACGTGTGCAGAGCAAGCGCCCATGTGACATGCGGAGAGCGGTGCCGCGCCTGCTGGGTGCGGCGGGCCAACGAGTCCAGGTGGGCCCGCAGCCTGCAGCTGTGGTGCGACTCGAAAGCATCGCGGGCGGCATCTGTGCACAGCGCGTACGCCGCTGCGCTCTCTGCATCCGCACACGGAAATGCACGCTCCCACCCACCGCAGTTCTCAGCGCGAGCCTCGAACTTCGCACGGCGCTGCAACAACGCGCACCGCTCGGCCGGATCCCGCTTTGTCGGCGATGCAGGGGGGCCTTGGGTGCTGCCTGGCTGTTGGGAGGGCGAGCCAGAATGGGGGCCAGGGCTGGCCGGCGTTGCATCTGCGGGGGGGTCATGGGCACAGCGGCGGCCAGCCTTGGCGGCTGCTTTTCCGTTGAGGCGCTTGATCGATTCCAGCTTCATCTCCTACACGTCTGACAAGGCGTGGCACATCCTCTACCTAGCGGTGACAGTGTAAGGATCGACTGAGCGAGGACTGGATTGACAGCCGTGAAGGACAGACACGGCACAGCCATGGGAGGGAGCCATTCACTCGATTCAGAGTTGCGCTGAACAAGAGTTTGACACATTCATGCGCTAGGCGAGGCAGCTACTCCCCTGGTCTGTAGAGAAGGGCACCAGGAAGAGGGGGCGTGGCATCTCCCGAGATCAGGGCTCCACCTGGTAGCAAGGTGCCTGGTTGCGGGCGTGTGCTCACAAAGGGATCTCATATATTTGACAGCAAAGCCATAACCGTCACGAGGGAACAACGTTTACGACAGAGCAGTGGCAACGAGTGCACCACGTGAAACGGCGGCACAGCACAGCACCAGCCCTGTGCATGTACTCGCCATCGCGCCTGCTCGGTGTCCTCTTCCCATTCAGTCTTGCAGCGGACACAGCGTGAGGCAGGACGGCACCAGTCGGCACAACAGTGCGCGTACCCTGCAAATCCGCACGGAGGCGAAACTCAGACACCACCGGCTGCCGGAATCCGGTGAGAGCGGGGCATGAACGGACGGCCCCATGTGTGGAGACGTGCGTCACCAGCGCCTGGAGCACACCTTCCGGAAGCGGCGGGCGGCCGCAGGCTCCGGCCTGACGAGGCGGAGTGCGTCCGAGATCAGGGCGCTCTTGACCGCGACGTCCAGCGGCGCCTCCGTCTGGAACGACGGAGAGTGATTCACCTCCACCAGCCACGGCTGCGCTGCCGCGTCAAGGAGCAGATCGTACCCCAGCACCTGCAAGCGACCTGTGCGCGCGTGAGCTGTGCGGCACACCACGCACGCCGTCCATGCCCTGGGGACCTGGCTGCAGCGGCTCGACGCGCGGGACGTTCGCGACCATCAGTGATTGACTGATACTCCCAGAGGCGGAGACGGTGGAAATGGAGAAGGTGGGGAAGGAGAAGACGGTCCAGAGAGCGTGGTTCGAATCGGCCGTATCTGTGGGGGGATCGGGCGCACGAGTCAGGTGTATGCCGACGCACCTCGAAGCATCGGTGGGGGTCGGCGGATTCAGCGGTGGCGAGCGCATACTCGTACGCCAGCAGCGGCTGCACCGCGATGAGAGACTTGACGATGATGTCCTTCATGCCCTCCCACAGCGCGGTGCTGCTGTGGCCTGCACTGCGCCACCAACTGTTTTCACATGTAAACGGAACTCACACTCGCATCGCAGCAGCTCTGGCCGATGCGTGTAATGCCCCAAGGGACACGCATGCTCCTAAGCCCTGTGCGAGAACGATGCCAAGATTGCAGCATGTGGGGCACGTTCACAGCGAACATGGAGCATCGTGACAGCTCTGTGGCGGACGCCATCAGCATCCTTTGATGCTGTGCCTCTGAAAACATGCCAGCATGCCGACCCCACGGGGCTGGTCCATGCAGAGGCCCTGGCATGGCCCATCAACACGCAAGCAGCAAGCAGCACGCTGCACGCACGGATGCTCCCTACCCTGGCATGGCCCATCAGCACGCTGCACGCACGTCTTCGGCACCCACGCGGAGAATTAGGTGGTACATGCAGCACACCATCTGCGTCCAGGTGCTCGAACAGCGCCTCGAAGCTCCACTTGATGGCGCAGTGATCCCCTGCAGCGGTGTCGGTGACCTCCTGTCCAGATGCCGCGGCTGCGGCGTCACTGGCAGCCCCCGCTTCCGGAGCCGGTGCGCCTGGGCGGCGGTTGACGGCGTAGTTCGTGAGGTGCATGCGCTGCATGCCGAGGTTGCCCGACGTCGGGGGCCGGTACGGCACCGTGGCAAAGCGCACGAGGCCCTGCCGGAAGACAAACACGTCGAGGGGGTCCACACAGAGCACGAGCGCGTACACGCGGATATCAAACTTGAGTCCGTTGATCAGCATCGGCTTCCGGATGTATTCCTGCGCAACCGCCCGCTCCTCCCCGAGATCTTTCAGAGCCTACATGCACAGACGCCGTACATCAGACGCTGGTGCAAGGTGGCGAATGAGGTGGCAGTGGCAGATGGCACACGGAGTTGAGGTCAGTGTGGCCCGGGGCAACGCTGCATGCAGCTGCAGTCAAGGCTGCGGAATGCCTGCCGTGGGAAAGCTGCTGCAGGGAGGAGACTTTAGCCGCTGGTATGACTTCTTTGAATAAGAAGTACAACCATGCGGGTGCATCCACCGCCAGGGAATCATGTCTGCGCATGTGACACATAGTCACAGATTTGTGGCATGAGCGGGAAAACTGCAAGCAGATGCAGCAGAACGCAGTACGTGTGAGCTCGTTATCATACATGAGTACATGTGCACCAGAGAGTGCAGCTTGATGCAGCACCACCACAGTTCTGTAAGGCCAGGAAGGTTTCACACCAGCACAGACTGGGAGATGCGGACATCCCTTCGAGCATGGTAGACGCAGAGCAAGGCACTGGTGTCAGAAGGGGAAGAGGAAACTTTATCCCAGAAGTGCTTGTCAGGCCAACATGCAGTTGGATACAATGGGATGTCGAAAAGGGTTTCTGCACCCGCCTGTGCAGCCGTTTCACGTCCCTAGCCATCGTTGCCATCGCTGAACCAAAGTTCAGACTCACGGGTCTAGTGCATACTATACAGCTGCGTAAGATTTGCATGGTGTGGGAATGCCCGGGAAGAGCACCTGCTGGTGGAGGGCATACTTGCTCTATTTGCTTTGCTTTCTGCACCAAGACTATGCCCCTTCCCTGACAGCCAGCGTCTGGTTTTATGATCCAGGCTTTCCCCTTTCTCACAGTCTTCGCATTTGCCAGAAATGTCGCTGTGTCCTCCGGAAGCTGATAGCTTTTGGGAGTGAAAGCATACAGCTTCGGGAGTCTCTCAGCCATCTTCGCTAGGTGCTTGGCCATGGGCTTCTTCCGACAAAGCTCGAGCATGCCGCAGAAGTGGTTGATTTTCTGCAGGCAGGCACAAGGTTCTGGTAACATCAAAGCTCCGTCTGGCCCTTGTCCACCAGGTACGAGTCACACCTGCCCTGTGATAAGGCGGAGAACACGCTCAGATGAGACAGAGCTGTCAGACCAGAGAACGTCCCATTGGCTATCTTCGCTGACTAGTTTCCATTGCACATCTCGAGCGACCTGTCGCAACACATCGTACTTGCATGCGTCGAGGCAAATGCGTACAGTGGGGGGCTTTTTACGGCGTTTCTTGCGGCACTCCCTGTCAACTTCATTTTTGGACGACATGGTTAATGTTGCGGTGAGCGCAAACGTTGATTCGTGACAGCTGCAGGCAAGGCTTGTCCGGTTGCCACGAGAAGACTTCTACATCAACAAGGATGAAGGCACATCGAATATAGAGAAAGGCAGCCAGTGTAGGTTTCCAAATCTGTGTCACCTTCTGATAGTTTGCACAAGTGCGTTATGATGAATTGCCACTTCCTGCGCGGCTTGGTGAAACGTGTCTACGAGTGATCGCGCAAAGCAAAACAGTGGCCATGATTGTGCCAACGCCATGTCCCCGAAAGCTTATGTCAAGACATCAGTCACCGCCTGAGAAAAATGATTAGTATTTGCAATCTTGCACAGGGAACTTCTGCAACACAGCGCTGTATACACGTGATGCCACACTGTGACCTGTGAGGGATTGCTCAGGTATTACCACACCATCAGACAACCACCACATCAATCGGAACGGCTGGTGGGATCTTCAACTGCTTTTTCGCCTCTGGAAAACAGATGTAATGCTTGCCCCAATCGGTCAAGTTTGGCATGACCTATGACATGGTCAGATATGGTCACAGCGAACCTCGTTCACTTGGCAATTGACGCGTCCGGGTGGATGGTACGTACGTTTTTCTTTGTGCATGGAAAAACTGAACCGTTTGACGGGTCTTGCAATGTACAACTATAGACGAAGCTGCATGTGAGTTCAATACGTCATCAGAACAAGCAGACTGAAAGGGAAGAAAACATATGGATATTCATTATCGCCTGAAATCCAAGCAAGACATACTGTCACACCAACTGTTTTAGCCGCACAACTGCAGTGATCACTGCAGAAGATCTCAGACAGCCAAGCAAACTGGTATTCGGCAGAGCCTCGAGCCAACACCAGATTAGTAGCTCCTGCCTGAGTGACAAAGCATACAGCACAGCATTCCATCATGGCCCACCATCAGCACAGTGGATGGATCGCTATGATTCGTTTTGGGATGTTCATTGCCAAATTGTGCCAACTGCCCTGCACGCCTAGACGATCGGCAACTTCGCTTTGACGAAGCACAGCTAGCTACCATTCTGCGTCCTCGACTTGGCCCATTGCCCGGGGCCAATTGCAAGCGGCATGATCACCTCGTTGGTCTGCCATGACACACCCCCCCTGCGGTGCCGCGCGGCACACACCACTGCAGGTCTACCAGCCTCCACCACCACCAGTCGCTACCCTCCCTCCAGATGCCACCCCCGTGGGCCTGCTACCCACCTCACCCATTCTCTCCCGTACGGAATCAGTCATTTGGCCCATGAACGACACGCTGCTGCTCCGGTCCGATCCACCACGACGCGCTCCTTACTCCTGGCTTCTGTCCATAGGCCGGTCGTTCTTGTTGTCGGATTGGCCAGGCCACATGGGAGGACCCTGGTACCCTGCCCCCGGCCAGCCAGCACCGCTTTGCCAGCCACGCATGTACGCGCAGTCAGCACCGCTTTGCCAGCCAGGCATGTACGCGCAGCCAGCACCGCCTTGCCAGCCAGGCATGTATGCCCAGACAGCACCACCATGCCAGCCACCTGCACCCGGAAATCCAGGTGCTCCCTGCCATGTATTTGGGGTGCAGGGGGTGCCTCGGCCATACGCATCATCGATTATCCTCTTCACGGTCGTGTCGGAGACATGCTTGGGGTAGAGCGCACTCACACGGGTGAGACGAAGCACCATCTCTGGACCGTAATGCCCAAAAGCACGCTCGCCGCAGTAGACGACCCGGCAGCTGGGCCCAAGGCAGGTGAGCGCCAGAGTAGCGGCCTCCTCGCGGGACGATCGTTCGAAGCAGCATCGTGTGCTGGTGTGTGCGAACCCCGCTCGCCGTCAGCATCAGCACTTGCCGGCAAGTCTTTCGCAACGACCTTCCGGCAAACTGCATGCATGCCTTGTGATCGGCAGAAATGGCTCGACCGCAATCGACGGTTTGAGGGACCGATCGGAAGAATGCGTTGCGCTAGGCACTGCATTGTGCAAGCACAACCCCACCAGGCGCGGGATGTCGAACCGTGCCCAAAACGAGCAATGTCTTTAGTGGCTGCACGGATGATGCTCAGTACGTCAGCCAAGCAGGTGCTGTTCGCATGGACCAATTGAATCTGCAGGGCTGTCAAGTCTCACGGCAAGCATCATATCTGTGAACGGCAGCTGTTGATTGGCATGCTGTCCTCTGTGTAGCGATATGGATGTGACCGTCTGTCGACTCTAGACCATGTGCCAGTGATAACTCAACAAAGTGACCATGCTCAGTGTGAACAACACATTCTGGCAATGTGCTGAGGACACAAGCCTGCTTCAGCGGCAGTAGCAAGCGTATGTGCGTGCCCGTTATGCCCACGAGAAGAGCATATGGCGAGCAACATTGGGCCCAATGTTGCTCGCCATCTACTCTCCGGAGTCTGTGGCTCAGTCCAGAGGTGCATATTAAGAATGTTCTTACGTAGCTAAAGGCGTCCCTACCGGCGACTGATCCGGATCCAGACGTGCGTCTTGCCAACTTTCCCTCATCCAGAATTCTTTCGCATCGGAACCTCACGGGCAGCATGCAGGGGATTCACACACGCAGCAGCATAACTCTTGCCACTCCAATGCAGCATCATGATGTCACACCTGGACACTCGATCGGCATGTTGCTGCAGCCAATCTGTGATGCACGGCCTGCAGAACACGTGGCCACACGGGAGCATGAATGGCTCCCGCACATCGCTGGAGGGTGCCTGAAATGACACTGCTGCCGCATGGGCTTGCACCGGGTCAGTTGCCCCGGCGCTGGCGCCAGGCCGGAGTACATGTCTTGCTGTGACTTCAGCCGCCTCAGTGTCCTTCCACAGGTCAGTTTTGTCAATAGTGTAGTCTCCTGCATCTTTTGGTTCTACTACGGCGTCAGATGGACTCCGAGTCAGCAACGGCTGTGCTTCACCATCGCTGCGATGCAACACAACTGTCTCTTCCTCGTATTTCGTTAAGACCCTTTCAGCATTTTCAGGAAGCACAGCAGACACACTGGCAGGCGTACGCACGCGTGAAGTCATCCAGGCAGATGGGACATGATGACGGAATGTAGCGGGCCTCCTTTGATGCCTGCAAACGCCTCACGTCAGAAAATGTACACCTTTGCACCTAGGCTTTCGGGACGAATCTCATGCAAGGTGTGTCAGCTCTATGATTCGATGTGATGTGCGAAGTACAGGCATACGATGCTCCGGCCCCCAACCTGTAGGCAATATGAAAAAAAAAAATAAAAAAATATATATATATATATCGGGCATCACGCCAAACCCACACGGGCATCGGCCACAGCACCCCTACTGGTAGGGGCGGACAGGTGCAAGACGGGCGCAGGAGGGGGCACAACCACAG
>JAUMHO010003408.1:3283-16284 GCA_032360965.1 Ulva armoricana | reverse complement strand
TGGTGTGCGCTTCAGGCTGGCGCCTGTTGCGCTTGACCCGTACGAGGAACGAGAGCTGTGCTAATTCCAGAAATTATTATCTACGAATGCTGACTACGTTCGGCTGGGCAGGTGTGTTTGTGCGAGGCTGTCCACAGTGGCGCGCGCAGTCGTAGAAGGGGCGATGGTGTATTAAAGTAATCTGGCGAAGACGAATGGTGTTCTTAAGCTCGAGCATTTTTGCAGACTTGCTTTCCATGCTCTAGAAAACATCCGCGCAATATCTTCATTAACGAAGACTGTCACCCGCAGCGAAGCTGACGGCATCCGGGCAACTACATGCACGAGCCGGACAGAGACAACAGCATGCTGGCCCACATTCCTTTTAAATACACACCCTGAATACACAACCATGGCACGGCTCAGACGCCGGCAATCTGCCTCGATTACAACTCCAGCGATCTGCCTCCTGGACCATACTGTAGGCAGCGTACGTATTTTTGTGTGTCCTCCTTACAAACATTCACTCCCACGCCTGTACATGCCCATTGAGACCCTTGCAACCAGGACTGACCTCACCCACCACACGCCACTCTCTGCACCCCTCTCTCAGCTCCTCGTTCACACTCTGAAACATTCAAGGCTGAAAGCAGAATACACATGACTAGAGCACCAGGCAAGTCGCCAAGCAGCGTGCTTTGAACTTGAGAACAGGCTGGCACAGCTGCGCATATGCATGGCAAAGCAGCCCACACACAGATGTTGAGGGACTATCCACCAGGACCTGCCTAGAGTTAACCGAGCTCTCAACGAATGGCACATAATCCATTCATACTGGTTCCATGCCAGCTACAACAAGCCAGCTGATCTCGGAATCAGGCTCGGCATATGCATTCGCCTGATCTACATGAGAACAATGCAACTGCCCACTGCTGTATTCTGTTCTGCATATACTCCAATCACTCTTCTGAACAGCTGGGTACAGAATCATGTGTCAGAGCAAGAAGAAGACGTCAGGAGAAACACCACAAAATTTGACATGATCGCAAGCCAGGAGGGCTGCGTTAGACACGTGTTGGTGGCTAGACTCGAATGTGCAGACAGCATCATGATGCAGCGGCCAGGTTGCCGGGCTAGGCACAACCAGCTGCGGGCCGGCACGCCGATGTGAACACTCAGCCGGAGCTTTGACCAGGGTAGAGTCAAACCTTGCCTGCGGTGAGGGTGCAATGAAGTGTATGAAACGGGGGATCTGGGAAAGGGGGGGGAGGGGGGGTGTCGGGGTTGGGACTCGAGCGAAGATGGATGGATCAGGTGCCTTTTCTCTGAGGGGGCAGTACAAAGTTGTACTTGTAGACAGTCTGGCCACCGGGGCCCTTGGTGCGCTGGGAGAGGTGCTCCTGCTTGTTGACGTTGCCACACTTTTGGTGCGTGCAGATCTCGTCGGCGTAGAACTTGCTCCAGTACTGATAGAAGTTGCCATTAAACGCACCGGAGGACTTGCAGTTGCGGCATCGCACGTCGTAGTGTATGTGGGGGGCAGGGTCGGGGCCCCAGCCGACCTTGGACTCATCACCGGGTTTCTCTGTCTCAAACCACCATGCTCCGTCTTCACCGATAACCATCCTGTAGCATTTAGGCACATTGTAGTAGGTTGAGGTGACATGCACTGGTATGTGTAGCGTAAGGCAAACCACATGTCCCGACGGTTGTGGCACAGAATGATGCGGTGCCTGGGACCGCCGAATCTAATGGCGGCACAGGAATCATCAGCGACAAAGGGTTCCATTTCAGAATGAAGAAAACACAATGACTGTGCAGCTGTTACACCGGTGCAAACTAAACAAGAAAAACACCAGACCGGCATTGCGGGCGACTGCTGATATGGTGTTGCTCCTGGAATGCGGAGCATATGGATAAGTGAACACAGCGGAAACAACAGATACAAAGCGAGCATGGGTGGAGATCACGCCGACAGAGGCTTGGAATGTGGAGATGAACATAGATGCATGTGTAAAACTGACATATGTTCCCAGTGACCATACAGGTGGCCTGAGGACAGACAACATCGGCAACAAAGGCCATGCTTGCAAACCAGCGTGATTGTCCAGAGATCCTGTCTACGGCATCTACATGTGTGATAGTACATCCAATGATTGAGAGCGCACCTCATGGAGCAGTTGTCATAGTAGTAGCCCTCAGTGTTGGGCTGCCACATGAACATCTCGCAGCATGGTGATCCATTGGCTTTCGTTGGCGGAAGGAAGCACTTACCATCATTCTGCCAGAACATCATGCCTCCAAATATAACCTTTTCAGCCTTGGACGACTTTTTGGTGCAGTACTCGCCACCCTTATTGATGGTATCATAGCGCAGGGTGAGCTTGCCGTCACTACTGAGCCCGTCTCCATACTCTTCAACTGCTTCTTGGGGGACCTTGAGGGTGTTCAGGTGCCGGCCTGTAGGAATGTTGGACATGACCGGGCCACACTTCGACACATCAGTGAATAGCGTTGATGCGAGGGTGCCTGACGGCGGTGCTGGTGGTGGAGGAGGTGGTGGTGCGGGTTCAGGCTGGGGCTGAGGCTCGGGTTCTGGTGTGGGCTCTGGTGTGGGCTCAGGCTGGGGCTCGGGTTCTGGCTTGGGCTCTGGTGTGGGCTCAGGCTGGGGATCGGGTTCTGGCTTGGGCTCTGGTTTGGGCTCAGGCTGGGGCTCGGGTTCTGGCTTGGGCTCTGGTGTGGGCTCAGGCTGCGGCTCGGGTTCTGGCTTGGGCTCTGGTGTCGGCTCAGGCTCAGGCTCGGGCTGTGGCTTGGGATCTGGTTTGGGATCGGGCTGGGGCTCAGGTTCCGGCTTGGGCTCTGGTTTGGGTTTAGGCTGAGGCTCAGGTTCCGGCTTGGGCTCTGGTTTGGGTTCGGGCTGGGGCTCGGGTTCTGGTGTGGGCTCTGGTTCGGGCTGGGGCTCGAGCTCAGGCACAGGGCTGGGTGAGCCAATGATTGGTGGATCAATGCCAGGCTGTGGGGCATCAGGCGTGGAATCAGGGACTTCAGTGGGCTGCATATCATACGGGCTTCAGCAGTACCCTCTGCAACTGAACACAGCTGCCTGAGAGGCGCAACTGTCCCATGAAAGGCCATGCCAGGCGATACTTGCACAGCTCCAACATGTCTGGGTCGCAGCACTCCCGATATTATCGGCAGCACATCAAGATTGACAGTAGTACCGGCTACTCACAGCTCACTGTCACTACATTTGGTGAATTGGCCCTGCCGTACGTACCTCGGGTGGATCCAGCGAACCAAGCGATGGTCGTCCTTGGGTGGTTGAAATCATGCCAAAGGTATTGGAGCCAACAGCTGGTACAGCCAATCTCGCTGTGTCGTCGTGAAAGGTGCAGTCAGTTGAGCTTCCATTGTTGCCACTGTTTCCTGCATGCAGCAGGTCAAGTCCAAGCACGGGCACCACGCTTGCAACGCTGTACAGCCTAGTGTAGAGCTGGCTCCATTGTGTTCACGTGCACGCTCAGAGCCTGAAGGCAATGTAGGCCATGAGATGCCACTGACCTGTTGTTACTAGTTGACAACCCTTGACAAAGGTCACGCATGCGTACAGGCACTCTGGCTCAGACAGCACTTTTTGCGGTAGACCAAGGACTCCTCCCACAGCTGCATAGCCTGCTGTCTTCGTTGCCACAATATCCCCACTGGTATAGTCTTTCCCACTATCTTCAATCTCAATGCTCTCCTCGATGACCGACTGAGCGGCTTCAGCGTCGCACTCTGTGATGTTGGTGAGACTGACCGCACCATCCAGCATCTCCAGCTTAGTACACGAGTCAGTAACATCATACAAGGTACATTCAGTAACTCCGTTGTGGACAGATGGTCCTGCATTCCGGTGGGTGTCACAAAATGAAGGCTCGACGGCTCCGTTTCACGAGGATCGACACAGCTGTTGACAGTACAGGCATCATTTCCGGGCTGGGTGTTGTCTCAGATGATGTTGGCATGGATATGTGACGTATGGCAACCATGCGGAACGCGACAGCGAGCAATACAATGCAGGACAGACTCTCTTCGAGTGGTCGAGACAGGAATGAGTGCGTACCAAATGCTGCCGCGTCATAGCCAAAGGCAAACGCAGCCAGAGCACAGTCCTGCTCAATTGATCCAACAAAAAGTGGGAACCGAGCTGCGCCTTGCGCAACAAGCATCTGTGCCGGATGCTTGTTGAACGTGCATGCTGACACGCACCTGTGCGCCAGCAGCAGGGCACAGATGCCAAGCGCAATATAAAAGCGCATAGCGAGCAAGCGTAACAATCACGGTCTCTTCTTAACGGTGATTCCGTGAGTCCTAAAGTTGATGTGGATGCAGATGAAGAGCCAATGTGAACACGAAGTACTGACTGACTGACCGCAACCTGCACAAACGGAACGGGTCTCAGCGTACCATCTTTCGAGTCTGCAAAATCAATCAATACCTACATGTAACACGTTCGTCCGTGCCGAAGACATCAGTACAGTGCTCGTGGAAAGGAGCAGGAGCTGCTGATTAAACAAGGGAGGGCAGGCCATGGCTCTGGTAGCAGCAAAAGACGATTTCGATCCTGCCGCAAATAATAACTTTGTATATGAGCATCACGTGGGATCGCACGATGATCTTCTACCTTGCTTGCTATGTACTACGATTGATCGAGTTCCCAACAACAGCCAAGCCACATGTACAGGGACGGACAGGCGACGAGGGGCGGATCTGCCCCAAGAAAAACAGAGCTTCTGGTGCAGACATGTGGGAGTAGCTTGGATATATTACATGCCCGTAGGCCACATGCTGCTTGGCCAGCTCTCGTCCGTTTTTCCTGTCCGGATCCATCGCGACGGGAGAGTGTACGGTCATGCATGCCGGTGCAGCACGTTGACTCTGCGCACTTCTCAAGTCCTTCAGCTCGGTGGCCTGCGTCGGTAACGTTCCGACTGCGTGAAATTTCTATTTAACTGTTGCAATTGTGCGCGTAGCCCTGCCCTGCCACAAACACGTACGTGCGCTAGCACTCGAGAAGCAAGCATGTGCCTCGGTGCTGCAGCTGATTAAGGCAGCCAAGGCTACCTTAACAAATCAGACGTGTGTCTAAAAGCTGTAACTATATAGCTGTAACTAGTTGCAAACGCAAACCGGTTCAGGTTGCTCAAACACGGTCCTAACGAAGCTGATTCATGCTTGGTGATTGTTATCCACAAGAAATGTAGAAACAAGGTGTCGGGTGACAGAAATAGGACACGCATCATAAAACTGAGTTTCTGGTTTAACTGGGCATGGCCAGCGCGTGAAGACATAGAAATACTGCTGAAGGGCGGACAGCGCACACGTAGGAAGGCATCCAGTCGGTTACCCTGCACCAACGCTCAAGCTTGTGCAGCAGTTTCTGTTGTCAACCCAGAGAAGTATAGCAACAGGTCAGGTTTCACCACAACTCATCCCAAGAGCCAACAGCGTTCGTAGGAAGCACCATGTCAGACTTTCCATGTGATTCCAGAAGGCAGATTTTTTAGGACAGAACCATGCAGCTACTGCGTGAAAAATACTGTCAACCAGGGCCCATGCCTACGTAATCGAATGTTCTAATGGCTGGATAAAGATTGATAGATACATGCCTATCAGCGCCGTCTTGGGTGGGAAAATCAGTGCAATACTAGGTATCTGGTCTGTGAGTAATTCAGTGCGACACACTCGGTGTGGGCACAGCAGCTGTATCGATCCCGGACCAGAAAGGTCACACCTCGCAGCAGGAGAAACTCCATTACAAATGGGTACGCAGCTGCAGCGCCACTCGGCAATTGCGCACGTGCCTGCTGGGGTTAAACTAAGCCGTATTCACAGGCACGCGCACTATGAATCGCCAGGGTCAACGCTTCGCATCGTACACCTCACCTGCACTGAAAAGGGCCACAAGTCCCGCTCAGGGCAGCTATTCCGGCCCTGCACAGACCTGTGGTTAACCGTCCTAATTCTCAGGGGTGTTCTGCCATCATCACTACCAAAAACACCCGACCTCTACCGGGTAGGCGCAGCTGTCCTGTGCTGCAGCCTGCGCCCACACACCGATCACACATTCAAGCTGAACGGTGGGAGTGTTCCATGCATGCGATGGATGCCCCACAAGCTTTCCCAGCCACGGGGCCCCAAGCGCGTCACATATCTACGTCCCTTAACACCCTGATACCCAGTTGCAACACCAATATTATTTCCTGCGGCAGCCCCCATGGATCGCACATCACCGTTGCACAGCAGCATTTGTGCACAGGTCTGAGCGACATCAGAAGAGGCGGAAGTGCATGGTCACTCTCTCCCACCCCCGCATACATGGAGCCACAGCAGCTGCTGACATCACACATGACATGGCAGCCTGCCTTAGAGGAGGCAGAAATCTTGGATGAGTGTGGCGACTGAGGCGGCGGGAAAGCTTGAAGCGCCGCAGTCAGGAAGGGGGAGGATGGTTATGCTACAGTGGCCGCTGTAACACCCACAGCTGGTGGCGGAGGGGGCACCTCCTGCGCCACGAGCGCCGGGGCATCTGACAGAGGTGGTGCATTGGTGGCAAAAATCATCATCTGCTCATCTAGGACGGCTCCTGCAGGGGACAGCCGGTCAAAACGCACAGAGAAGATGCTCGCCATGGGCGAGATGCGAATGGCGACTCGGTAAGGACGGTGCTTCGTTAGTGAACGTTTCACAGTGGTGCAAAGGCAGAGCGAGACACGATCGGATCCTATATTGATTTCAACCAAGTCGCTGTTATGTCTGCCACATTCTTCACACTGTAACATGGAAACGTTTGCACCTGTTCAATTTCAAATTATCTCTGCGCCTTTATTTTTCAGAACATATGCATTTTACAGTGAAACAGCGGAGGAGGTTGTGGTGAAGGTGGAGGGAATGTGAACCTGGATGTGGCCGGATTGCACCTACTGGCTGGCTGCTGCACAAATACTGCAGGTAGACATGGGCATGGGCTGCATTAGTTGCTGTTATGATTAGACAGGTGAGGAAGTGGAATTTGTGGGTTTGTGTGTATTGAAGCTCCTAGTTGATCAGAGGCTACGTATGGATTGGAAATGTGGGGGTTCAACACTGCGCCAGCGTCGAGCTCGGAAGGATGGTCTGCCATTGGAAACACGTGAAACAGCGCCAGTGGGCCATGCAGGGTGCCAGCAACTGCAGCTCTACCTGAAATCAGCCCAAGTCCACATTCATCGTGTTTCACATCATTGCTGAGTGCATCTAGACAAGGCCATGTGTGCTCCCGCGCAGATGCAGGCACGCGCACTTGTCGACACCCAGGAGACAGCGTTATGCGGATGACCTGGATTTCGAAGGAATAGCCCTGTAAGTGTTGTAAGCAGCAGGTACAGTGTGGCTTGTGGTAGCAGACAGCGAGTGCTCGACGACAAACCTTCATGAGCAGTGAAGATAATCACGGCTCACGGAGTACGGCCATGCGTGCCCATAATTCTGTTGTGATGTGAATGCCGATCTTGAACATTTTCTGAGTTGTTGGCTGAAACGCACCACTTCCACTGAGGAGTGTTGCCTTGACTTCCAACAACTCACAGTCTGCGTCATCACCGCAATCCACCCTCTCCAGGTCCAGTGTCACAGCCTTGTCCGCTAAAGTCAAGCTGGCGGTAGCCCGAATGTGCACTCCACCTCTGAGGCAAAATGCAGCAAAGACTTTGCAGCAATATTGGGGTGCTTGCAAGGATCTGTGGTTGCTGTACCCTGCCTCACCGGCTGGCTGCCTGCCAAAGCAACCCGCAAACCTTCTGATCCCCTCTGTATAATAACGCCGCTTCCTCTTGACAGATTTCAGCTGGTTCATCGCTTCCAGGGCATGAAGGTGGCCTTGCTCACATGCCTTCTGGGCTGCACAGAATCCTACGACGAGTCACGCGCATAGCACTGTAACAAAAGCTCAAGTGTGGCATCCTTGCAGAAAACGGCGGCAGATGGGCTCGTTCCTGGCACGATGCCTGGGCGTCGCGCCGTAACACGCTGGGTCTTTGACAACTGCCATTTGAACGGTGTAGCAGACACAAAGACCGAGGGAACCACATAGCCAACGAGGCACCTCATCATTGCCACATGGACTTGGCAAGTAACGCGCGCACTTGAAGGCAAGGCATTCTCGTGATGCTACAGGTCAATCTTGACCGGACGAGACTGACGCGCCCGACTCTCCGTTACGCATAACAATCTGGGACGGATTGCGAGCACACCTCGAGCACGTCGCTTTGACGATCTGCTTGCGTCCACCACGCCGGCTTTGACCATTCGGATGGTGTGGCAACTCACAACGTCGATCGCAATAACGTAGTCCCTCCATTCTCGTGCCACACGGTAGTGCGGCATCGCAGTGACCACCCTCAATCCCTTGAATATTTATTATATCTAGGACTAGCCCTTCATTGGCGCAGCCTCTGCACACGATACGGTGCAGGAGGGCACTCTGGCTGTGGCGTCCCGAGATCAGCGAGGTTGTTCGGTGACTCTAAACGACTCTCGGGGATAACACAGACGGCGCTAAACCTTCAACGATGCCCCTTTCACGTGTATGTGGACTCACAGTGGCTCGCTTGCACCAGTTTGCTTGCGTGTATGTAATGCAATGATCTGGAGTACTGAAGAAACCATGCAATGATCCTGCGTGATCGCAGGATGCAACATGTTGCCGATCACAACCCATGTTGTCTAAAAGCTTGGGCTTCGGACGCTATGGCAACATGCGCCTGGTTTTTTAAGGATGAAGCACGCGTATGTGGCGTGTGGGCACATGCGGTCCAGTATGGACGCCCCATGCAAGGCGTGTCGCTGAAACTTATGAATATCTCAGCTTAACTACCGTAGGCGTGCAATTGTACCTACCTTAGGTGTTTCCCGTGAAAGGATGCAGGGGCTCGCAGTCGTATTTGACACCGGCAAAATGCAGCACCTTGTTTCTTATCGATATACGCAACATGGAATGTACCTACTGTATTTCATTTATGTAATTTTGATCTGTGTGTTGTGGTGATCTGTTTGGTGAGGCTGTTATCGATCCGGGTGACCCGACTGTGTCTCATCAGCTGCGCTTCTTCTACTCCACTGCAGGCCAGCCCACCTATGAACTGCTGCAGAGGTCGACAGCAGTGATAAGATCCTACCATATCCGTTGTGTGAACTGGTCTTGTCTGTTCTCGTGTTGCGTGTCAGCTCGGTAACGCTGTGCGATCTGCACAACAACATTGGTATTTTCCTGCGTGGTAGATGGCCATCAGAGGTGTGTCACTCACACTATTGCCACGTGGTCCAATATTGAGGCATCTGCGATTTCTGCTTCGTGCAAAATTTCACCCCTCCTTTCCCATGCCGTCCGACTGCGACTGCTGTGTCACCGGTGCACCGAGACATCGCGCTTTCGCCAGGACAGCAGATGGAACCATGCTGATGACAACATCCGGTCCACTTTATGCCTCTGTGTATGTCGGAAAGTTCACATTCGTATCGTGCGTTCATGTAATTTGGTGCCTGTAGAGTCCGGATCCGGTATCCCCTACGCGACAGCCAAACTCTATACGCGGCTCGTGCCGCAACATCCACCGCTGTTGGCCACAGACCTCTCGGTTTGCAACCAAAAGAATGCATGATGTTTGGGACCGCTGCCATGCTGTTACATCCTCACGCAAGCGACTCGCAGCAGGGCTAGAATGTAGGGCAACGCCTGCACATAAGTTGATGGACTTCACGATCTATTTTCTTTAGCATCTGCCAGTGGCTAAGTTCGCCTGGTTTTTTGTGCCGCGGTCTCTGAAGCACATCTGCGGCCTTGACATATGCATGGTACCTCTGAATGCTGTACTCTGCAACCATCCAGCAAGCGACTGCGACCTGATGGAACTCATGGCATTCTTTCGAGAAGAAAATGATGACCCTCTCGTAAGCAACAGCACCTGAAGTCAAATGATGCATGGAGCACCTCTTTGCTGCCACATGTGTGGCAATCTGGCCGTGCTGCGCGTACCCAGACCTGTGGACTCTTCAGAACCATGTCGGATTGAACACTTTGCCGAAAATGATGGTTCGAGTACGGAAAATGTCATTCAATCATGCAACACAGAACAGCGTTTGAGCGTTCCTTGAGGGCTGTTGTTGTGTCTGGCACTTTCCCTGCCGAGAGGCTTGAGCTGAGACAGAGTCGACATTGTGGACAGCCTCTTACCAAGGCATCCACGAACTTGTATGGGCAGACACACTGCCAATCTTCCTGTTTCTGGTGCTGCCTCCACATATCCTCGCGACCCGCCACGTCATCCACAGCTTGCAATGGCTGCCCATTGCATCATCCGCCTCGCCTCTCCACCACAGTAGCCCATGGCCAGCACCGTCTTGCTTGCCGCTTGCACCAAAGTAGCTGAACGCCAGCACCACCCCTCACACAATGACAACGTGCACACTCTAGCCCCACTCGTCTGCTGGATCTCGATGCAACGACACACTTTTCCTGCCGCAATGGAACACATGTCTCTCTGCGCGAGGAGTGTTCGAGCGATGTTTGACATATCTGCAGGTGATGGCCCTATCAAGTGCTGCTCGCGGTAGCACACATCTGCCGACACGCACGTCCGCTGTGTCCGCTGTGGCATCGGCACCCGTCGAAAGCGTGCCTGGTTGGCACAATATCTTAACCCTGCGCCGAGGCGATGTCTGCCACCAAACATCCAGGACGTGCGCAGTCGCGCCTGCTGCTGCTGTGGGCTGTTGACGGCGATTCGCCCGCGTCAGAGCCGATACACCACAAAATCAAGTCATGCCTTTAACTGGGCGGTGAGGTGTATGCATCTCCCGCTGCTCTCTTCTGGACGGCAGCATGATGCTTCTACCCAAGCCATGGCCATCAAAGTCTAGGCAGAAGGCGGCAGCCCTGGCTCTGTGGTGGGCTTGCAAGCAGAAATGGGGCGACCTGAAATCCATGTTTCGGATACTGGCGTTTTGGGCTAGAGCAATTTGGGATGTCACACGCCCTTCCAGCCCTCCGCCGTTGCAGACTTGTATGTTTCGGCTGTTCGCGTTTCGGGCCCAAGCGATTTTGCCATATGCCGTGTTTGGCGCAGAATACCATACCTCGTTCAAGGCCTTCACATCAGAACCAGAGCACATCTGGGCCAACAGCATTGACTATCGCATTCCTGATTGCACCAGCCTTGCCAGGGCACCACCACTGTGCTTGATATGCAAATTTATGATCCACATCCCCGCTCACACACGCATCCCATGCCATGCTTGCAGTGGTGATCGCCGCATCTCGGAAGCTGCTGCATGCTTGTTTTTGCCGGAACGCTAGGTTGCCCTCAGAACGGCGCGGCTCTAGCCCTTCCCATGCCGTGCGTGGACGGCCCGTGTGCGGACGGCCCGTGTGCCAAATCTGAGTTCATGAGGCCAAGGTGGGCATACACGCATGTGCTTACGCGGCGGCAGTACCGGCGCTGGCGTCCCAGCACACTGTGTTGACGTGCCTACCGGTGGAGGGCTGGTGCCAAGTACGTGCGTGTATCGCTACCCGGCACATGCACTCCCACACAACCAAGCGAGCTGAATGTCGCAGCCGAGCGCCTGTGAGGGAGAGAAGTGGACATAGGTACGGAGGACCACATCTCCGCGTCGCAATCTCTCTGTGTATCACAGGCATCTCTCTGTGAATGCGCGGTAAGAAACCGAGCGCCGGCACTGCGCCGGCCATTGCGATTCATCGCACAGGACGGTGCATTGTGTAGCCCAGAGTGCATGCTCTCGCTGCGCAGCTGCCTCTGAAGGATGTCAGGAATGGCATCTCCAGTGCTTGTGCGCAATGGAATGCGTGTCAGTGGCTGAGCCACCCTTTTCACTGCATCATCGCAGAAACTGAGGCGCCATGCACTGCCGCGTAGGTGCTGCGTACAAGAGTGCAAAGGCGGTGTGCCGCCCTCCTAGCCATCATTCTGCACCGATCTGGACGCTAACTGCAGAGGTGTTCCATACCGCGGCAGAGGGCCCAAGCCTCAGCACAGCGCTGGGGGGTGGCGGCTTTTCCAACTGGACAGCCTTGAACTGGAGGTTATCAACATCACTGTGGGGGGCCGATGGCGGCTGGTGCAGCTCTTCATCAGCCAGCAGGCCAGCATGCATGAGCATGGGCAGCGTGGGGTGGGGGGTGTTTCTGATCATGCACAGTCAACGCGGCGGCTGCAGCCGAGGTGGCAGGGCCGTACGCCCGCAACACTTGTTCTCAGGAAGCAGCGTCGGAGGAACATCGTGGGCGGCCCGCCGTTCGGGGTGCTACATAGCAAGCGTGTAGGACTGGTCTTGGCCGGATTGTAGCGGGTGTACCGGCAGCACGGACTCATCGACGTTGGCCACAGCCAAACGCCCAGCCGACATGCTGCGCCCCCAGAGCACCTCCATGACCTGCATCAGATTCACTCCTGGTGGCATCGTGGCGTGTGCCCCAGCACTGTGCTCTCCAGCGCCGTCGCCGTCGCCACGCCGACAGCACTCCCTGTCTCCCGCACTGCCCCCTTCGCCCCCACGGATCGCCCTGGATCACCACGCTAGGATCATGACCGCAGTCAGCAGGCATGATGTGATCCCACACTGCCGCGGTGAGCCGTGGCGACGGACGCGCCGTGGGCGCAGTGCATCCCTACTTACCCCCTGTAGCCACACGTACTGGCCGCGGCAACCGCAAGTAGTTCCGTAACACGCAGCCCCACAACAACCAGCAGTGCGGCTGCGCCTTCTGGCAGAGCTCGACCTGCGGCTCACTGTGCAGGTCATCGAGCTCCGCGGCGGGCATCTCTACATTCTCTCACACATCAGCCCCCACCGACACCGCGCCGATCTGCAGGTTCGCTGTGGCTTGCACCGCCATCTGCCCCACGCTGTGGCTTGCACCGCCATCTGCCCCACGCTGTGGCTTGCACCGCCATCTGCCCCACGCTGTGGCTTGCACCGCC
>JAUMHO010003397.1:0-16298 GCA_032360965.1 Ulva armoricana | reverse complement strand
GAGGCCGCAAACTCTGCAATCTCATTGAGAAGAGCAAAGGCTGGGGGGCCCACACGGCCATATGTTTCATGGGACAGGGGGATGAAACGGCACGCGCCTGTGCTGGTACGTCCGTACTTCTCCTGCTTGGACGTATCCTTGGCCCAGGCAGATGCCCCAGTCTCCCACGCTGCAACAGCAACCGCCGATGATGCGAGCGGGTGTGTCACGCACATCCACCACCACGGGGCGTCCCGGAAGGTAGAGGAGGAGATCACCGCGCTATGGATCACGCTGGGAGCGCGGCGGAACTCGCGTCGCGTCGGTAGTGTGCGCGGCGGCAGGAGCAGCATCGGCGGGAGCATGCGTGGGGGAGGGGGTGGCTGATGTACCGGCGGCGGCAGCAGCGGCGGCCGCAGCGGCGTCGGCGGGTGCTCCGGTGCCTGCGGCTGCGGCAGGCACTGCGGCGGTGAACGTGGCAGCGGCGGGCACTGCGGTGGCGAACGCGGCAGCGGCGGGGTTTGTGGCGGCGGCAGATTCAGCGGCGGCGGCAGTATCAGCGCGGCTGACGCGGGAGGTGGTGGAGGGGGAGGTGCAGAGGGAGCCTGGGTGCCATGAAGGTTAGAAAGTACGACCGAGGCTGGGGTGGGAGACGGGCCGCAGGGGGCGGGGGCGGTTGCGCGCGCGGGCAATTGCCTACCTCCGGAGGGGGCTGTCGGTGGGCGGGTGGGCAGGGCCGGAAGGCCAGCTGCACGTAGCCGCTGCGGGAGCTTTTTTACGTGCGACTCACGGGTGGCCGCGATACTGCCGCGGCCGGCGATCCGGAGCCAGGCTTCGGCCATGTTGTCATGGCGGGTCACCACCATGTGCCACAGCGCACTGCAGATGAGAGAGTGGGTGCCGCTTGCCGCCATTGATCGGCCGCAGACGCACGCAAGGTCTCCGTCCTGGCCTGCGAAGAGGTCTTCGCCAACACGCAGTCGTGCACTGATGCAGAACTTCACAGCAGTGATCCCCGCCAGACCTGGTCTGGCCAAGAGCCATGCCGACGCCAGCGATCCGGCGCAGCTGTGTAAGCGGGCAAGGTCTGCAAGGGCCGCAGACCGCATCTGCGACGACGACCCTTTCGCCTCTGCCTCGAATGCAGCGAAAAGGGCAGCTGCGCGAGCGTCTGCATCTGTACGATGGTGTGTAGGGGGCCTTGATACCTGATGCCTAAGCCGCGCGCGTCGTCGCTATGCATGCATGCACCGGCGGCCGCCGAATGGGGCAAGATCTTGCGGAGGCGGATCAGGCATTCCGACCTTACCCACAGGAGTGCACATTTACCCCCCACCCCCGAGTGGCACGCTAAGTGTCGCAACATGACGACAATGCCACGCATGCATGGACAGCGGCGGCGCTGCGGCGGCACTAGTACATGCATGATATATTACTACAGATTTGCATACGTGATTACCGTAGTATATGTATTTACTCGTTTTTTACGAGCCCCGAGCGTTACGCTATTAACGACCTGCAGGGCTCTGGGGCCAGCTGGATTCCAAGGGCGGCTCTGTTTGGGTCAGGGTGTTTCTGATTTGCAGGTGTTGTGTTTGGGGCATTGTGCGTTGTCTGGCGAGTGGTTTTACCGCTGTCTTGGTGATTAGGTATGGCATTCGGGTCAGTGGGCGGTTATGGGTGTGACACATGTTTGGATTGTGTGGATGTTCGGTTTTGTCGTTGTTTTGTCGATTGCTTGGGTTGACTTGTGATTTTAACCCTTGGTGCTGCCGGGATTTTGGGTTCATCTCCGTGTAACACCACGCTATTAACGATCACTGAATTTAAAATTCCCCGTCACGTGGGCGGCGATGCGTTACACCGCATTTATTCTGCTCCGTCAGGCGGCTGCGTGTCTGTGACAGGCCGGCAATTTACTTTGCACGTCACATGCGCGGCGCGGCGTCACGACGACTTGTACCGCGCCAGAGAAGGGAAGGTAATACGCTAGCTGGCACTCGGCTACTCATTGCGTGAGGTATAGGTCCGATATCAGAGCGGAAAGACCGTGAACAGGTTGCTACTGGTCTTCGCAACATCAACAACATCACCAACGACATCATCAACCATGTCGGCTAAACTTTTCAACTGTTTTGGCTGCCCGTTGCATGATGTCATTGGACAGAGTGCACCCCGACGGACATTGTACCCCTGTAGCCACGTATTTATAAGCTGTCGTTGACCCATGCTTCGCGGTAGCTGACAGCGTTACGCTGCGGCCAAGGGAATTTTTTTCATCCCCCGTCAGTATTGAGCCCTTTGTTACGTTACAGCCTGATTAGTTATATTCACCGTTCGTGAAAACAGGTCGTTTTGTTACGTTAAGGTAACGAGTAAATACATATAATACGGTATGCGTGATTGAGTGATCGTATTGATTGTCTTGATTGTGGCAATAGGCCAAGGCCATATAAGCTATGAGCCAGATAATGTAACTACCCTTTCGTCTATAGTATAGACTCTACACAATCTCGCATGATCCGAGTCTCACAAGCCACATAGCGCTGTGGCCGACGCCCGATTGGGTTTGGCGTGATACCCGAGTTGTCATATTTTTTCCCCCTTTTTAGCCTTGCTCTACTCTAAGCGAGGTATGCTGACCACTGTCCCCTGCGTGTGTGTCATCCTACAAGGTGCCTATGGGCTGACCAAGCCTATGAGTTACGACACCAAGGGCTTGCGACCTCCGCAAAATAAAATTTGTTTGGAGCCGCACTACTTGGCGGGGACTGGAGGTGGGTTGATGGGGCAGGCACAGAATGCAAGTGATGTGGGCGCACCATTGTGCGATAGATGTGGTGTGCTCCTGTTACAGGAGCTACGTACCCATGGTGCGGGTGCGACTCGATGGGCGGCCCGGTCTACCAGAGCTGCCGGTTCCGACCGACAACCTTGCGCCGTGATTCGGCCTCCGCAAGGGGGCGACGCTTGCGCCCGAATCTGCAAGGAACGCATTGCATGCCCTCCACCCCCGCACCATGCTATAGCCCCGCCCCGTCTGCGCCGGACCAGTCACCCCAGCCCCTCTCCTTCGATCCCCCCTTGTTCCCCCCACCGCCCCCCCCCTCCTTCCTATTGTAAATCAGGACCGTGGCCCACAGGCTTGATCAGAATGTGATAATCTCGTGAAGGTAAGGATGACTGTACGGGAGTACTGTACGGTCATACTTGATTGGGTCCGTCGGTATACTTCTACCACGTACACTTGTAAGACGGATGGCTGAAAGGAGTCTTGATCATGAAAGAGTATTTACAACATATTGACCGTCACTTATATCAGTACACAAAGTGGTCAATCATGCCAATACAGATCCCTACCGAATCACACACAGTCCTTCCGGATCTCCTCAGCATCCGTGTCAGCGACCCCTGGATGCACCCATGCATGGCCATAGCCTAACATGTGCACACCACGGACTAACACGCTGAGTCAGCATGCATGTCGTGCATACAACACTCGGCTGTATCACAACACTTCCCTCTCCCCCACTTGCCTGGCTCTCCCCGCCCTGTCTCGATTATGTTTCCCCTTGTTTGCCCCCGCCCCGGCTCTTCCTACATGCGGGCCCCCCCGTGGAGGGGGGTACCGCGTGCTCACCTCTGCTTTCATGGGTGATTGCCCATGCCATGCTTGTTGGGCGACGGTGGTGTGTGCGTGCGGAATCCGGGGGCTATTTATTGCGGCGGTTTGTGCTACTGCTACACGTGGGGCATTGTGATTGGTGTGTTACACGGAGATCAACCCAAAAGCCCGGCAGCGCCAAGGGGTAAAATCACAAACCAAACCACGCAAACGGCAAAGCAACCAATAGAACCGAACAACCACACAATCCAAACCGGCCTCAAATCCAGAACCACCCACTGCCCCGAACGCCATGCATAGACACACAAACAACAGTAAACCCACCAGCCAGACAACTCACAATTCCACGCATGCAGAAGCAACAAATCAGGAACACGCCAATACAAACAGAGCCGGCCCTGGAAGCCAACACGCCCCAGAATCCCGCATGCACACCCCACCGTCGCCAAACAAGCACGGCATGGGCAACCACCCACGACAGCGAAGGCGGGCACGCGGAACCCCCTTCCTAGGGGGCCCGCGAACAGAAGTGGCGGGGGCGGGGGTGACAGGGGGTAAATGACCGTGCGGGAGAGGGCAGGCACACCGGGGTCCGGGCTTCCGGATATTGGGAAAGGGGAAGGGGGGAAGGGGAGGGGGGGATGCCTCGCAGCAGGGGGGGTTTGAATAGAGGAAGAAGAGGGACCGGGGAGGGCGAGCAATCCAGCACGGAGGGGACGGGGCACCAGCCTGGCACGGGGGTGGTGGGTATGAATTGTGATTGGTGTACTGGTTGGATTGGTTGTGGCATGTTTGTATTTGTTTATAGCAATCAGGGCAGTGGTAGGTTTGGGAGTAATGCCTGGGTTGTTTGGGTTAGTGTGCTTCTTCTGCAGTTTTGCTTGTGTTAGCTTGCGCATTTACCTCTTGGCGATGCCAGGCTGTTGCGTCCATCTCCGTATAACACACCCATGGTGGTGAACAGTCCCGTGTCAGACCGAGCCTGTCATGGCGACGGGTTAACGGGAGAGAACCCGTGAAGTAGAAGGACCTCGGCCGGAGAATTGCATGTGTGCACACGTGTGTGATTGAGGCACGGCACTGCAGTCTTCACTGAGTTTAAACGAGAATCCACGCGACAGCCCAGCAATCTGTAAAAGCAGCCATGCAAGACCACGGTTCGTTTTATTTATATGCAACACACCTGATCCAATCTCGTTGGGCACCACATCAACGTGCCGCACGCGGAGTTGAAATCAAATACATCACGTTGAGATACACGATACAAGAATGACAGCCGAAGATCTTGAATCCATTTCCTTGAAGATCGACCTGGAAAGCTGCGGGCGTTGCATCGTATGTGGAAGGTCAGACGCAGATGACACTTTTGGACCCAACTTGATGATCATTTGCTCGTGTTGTGGTTTACGAGCGTGCCACGTGGTACGAATTGGGGTTGTGTGGCTTTCACCGTGCTGCATTTGCATGGTATGCTGTTTTTCAAAGTCCTGGAAGATCCGTTTGCTCTCTCGGAAATTCGAACGCACTGCCTGAACACAGACAGGCATGTCTTCATGTTCCGTGTCATGCATCGCAATAACGTATGAGTTGGATGCTGATGCACGTCAGAGCATAGTATGATGCTGGGCGCAGCTTTCGTTCGCCGGCTGAGCATGCCTGAGCATGCCATGTCAACTGCTTGCCGAGTTCTTATGTTAATAATTCGCGGTGATTCCAAGGTTCAAGCTGCATGATATGCAAGCAGTAGACTGTGTGGGCTCCCTAACCCCAATTGTGTACACGCTGTGAGTGTGACGAGGTGCGACGTGTTTGTGTCTACATTGCCTTGAATTACAAAAATTGTGTACGCAGTGCACGTTGGTCTATCAGGTTGTTACGACTGATAACAAGCGTATGGCTGCGTGTTTTCAGTACCAGCTTTTATTGCACTACCAGGTCACCCCAACTGCTGATGCAGATCCATAACCCGTACTGCTTTCAGTTCAAATACACCATTAACGCAGCTTAACCCTTTTCAGCTCACCGCTAGCGCAACCCTTCTGTTGATTGGTAACGAATGTAGGAATGCGAAGAGCGGCGCACAGGCATGAAACTGTCAAAAGAATCTGTGATGGATGAGGGAAATCTGTGGTTTTGTGACAAGTCGTGTGAACGAATTCATCAAGGCTGGGAAGAAGTTTTTGCCCAAATGAGTTTGCATGGAAACCGGCAAGTCATTGCGCTTGCGAATGGAGCAAACACAGTCCGTCGCAGGGGTACGCTCTGTTTCCCCCTGTCATCGAAATTCATTTGCGCAGGAGCCACCATCTCTATCAGGATGCTTGGTCTCTGTTGTGCATAGGTTGTTTCCTCGCCATCAGAACGCTCGCCTGACCTATGGAAAGCTCTTAGTATGCACAGGTCGACGAACCCACCATGAAGCAGCATTGAAGATCCTGCATGGGTCATTTGGTCTGACTCTTCTCCACTTACCTCTGCTATATCAAATTTGATACATGTAGTCACTAAGGATAGTATTGCAGAACCGTTGATCATGGACAACAACCAAGATCTGTTGGACATGTGCGTTTACTCATACGTCACTCCTTCAGAAGATGAAAGGGAAGATGACCTAGGTCATGACTATGGTTTGTTTCAGTTAATAGATTTTATGTTGGCAGATGTGCTCAGCATGTATCAGCCCATCTGTGCACGTATGTTCACATGAGCTATGCCAGCGATGTAGAACAACTGGAGCTGCACTTTTCCATTGTATGACAAGTACCTTGATTTCAGGAGGCTTTAGAACTGTAGTCCTGCGTGAAGGGAACACGATCATATGCGCTGCAACTGTGAGGGCATTTGGTACCATTTTAGCTGAGATCCCCTTCATTGGAACAAGGGAAGACTTCAGGCAAGGCCTTGGATGAGATACTTCTGGATTCTCATGTACAGGCCTGAACAGCTAAGGGAATTGTTGTGACTGTGTTGAAAGTCTATGCATGCTGTAGGAATCAAGGGGCTCTACGGACGTTGTTTACAGCATTGGAGCTGGCGTTTGAAGAGCTGGGAGTCAGGCACGTCATCATTCCATCCGTACGTAAGCTTCGCAGGATGTGGTGCGACAAGTTTGGATTCCAGCAACTGACACTTGAAGAAAGTACGGGTCAATTCCAATTCCCTCCAGATGAGTTTGAAGTTGGATCTGGTGACGAAACACAATATGGAGGCTGCGGAAGCATGTGCAGTACCTGGTGATAATAACCTGGTGATAACAACTGTTCTTGCGGGCTTGCATACAATCTGCTGCTGTCTTGCTCATGATATTGTAGTATATGACATGTGTATCTTGTGCGGTGGTAATCGAGGCTTACCAAAACTCTGAACCAAATTATTAACATCGAGACCGCCATGATTCGACCTGCTGCTTGACCTAACACATGCACTGCGAGCAGCTGTTGGAGTCCTACAAAGTAGAGGTTCTGCTAAGCTTGGAGTCTTCTGCCCAGCATGCCCGTTGACGTTCACTTGTCCTGTGCATGTGTGGTTGCAATGCCTGAAAATTGACAGTCTTCACATTGCCAAATCTTGGTTTTGGCTGTCTGGAAACTTTTGATCAGACCACCAGCAAAAGCTTTGACTTGCCTTTCCAAATTGCAGGTTCACTGATTGAGGATCACGTTGTCTCACCGGACCCAGAGACATGTATCATGCTTCGGAAACCAATTGGGCAACAAGCAAAACATGAAGCTGCAATGCGAGGACTCACTCACCGACCTATGACTGTATGAAACTAGGCCACAGTCATCTTGGTCGAAAGGCAACGACATCGTGCAAGGCTGTGGTATGACTGCAGGTAAACTGTGTTTCCAGTCGCTACAGAAGTGCTGCCGTTTCCCTCCACCGGTGCTGCCGTTTCCGTTCACCTGAGAGTTTATCTGTGGAGTCCGATCCCTCGACATCGGCAGGAGATGGCTATACTGGGTTGGATGCCAATGGATCGGTTTGTACAGATGATGATGAGATGATGCGTGAATCTGTGGTGATGCTCCTGCAACTAGGGCAAAATGACCCTTTTGCATGCATGCCTGAACATGTCAAGGACAGATATCGTACATCCAGGAACAGGATGATTCAAGTAGAGGCACCAAACGAAGGGCCAGTGATCTTGTTCGATGTCAGGCTGAGCGTGTGGATACAGCAAATCACACACAAAGCTTACACGCTACATCACTGCATAGTTTGACAACAAGAGCTCTGAAAACAGTACTGCTGAGAAACCTTTCCTGTTTGCAGCTAGAAGTGGTGCAGAAATTCAAGCAGTCCAGGGTTTGAAACATGCATGTGGTGCGCGTGCCGGACATTGTAGAATTTGACACAAAAATTCATGCTGACACAGCTGCAAGAATTCCTGCTTGTGTGGAAAATTTATTAGATTCCTAACTTCAGCTCCTGATACATCACCTGCAGATTGATGTTCTTCACACTGCCAAGATCGCGGATCTGACAGAGTCAAGGCGGATCAGATGACGTCGATGCACTCAGTGCATGAAAGACACACATTACACCCAGACGTCTGTGGGCGCTGTTGTTGTCGAGATAGGTTCAGTCCTGACTTGCTGAGGGTGTGTTGGGGTCACACTGCTCTGTGGGAATTTGGTTGACCGTTGATTGTGTACTGCGTTTGATTTGAGTGAGTGAACGTCTATGACATGATGTGCTGCTGGAGATCGGCTTTAAAAATCTTCAGTCCGCCACAAGTGTGCTGTCCACATGGCGATTTGGCAGTAGCATACATTCACGCTTGTACTGGCAGCAATCAGAGTTTTGAGGTGTATAAATTCAACACGAAATGCGTGTCTTGATACCAGTGTTGCACAAGGCAAGCTTGAACAAGCTGAATTGTGCAGATGAGGTGCGCAAGGCAGCAGCAAAAAACTCAGCAGTGTAGCACAAAATGAAGTGCAGGAGCATGGAACTCGCAAATGGCAATCATAGATGCAGTGGACTCAAATTACCATGCAGGACATCAATTTGTGTATCCCTGGGAGGATGAATATCATGTATCCTTAAAGCTGCAAAACGTGAGTCATAATGCTATACACTTCGCCGCCTTTGAAAGTCCCAAGCAGCCCCTACACTGTACACAGGTTGTGCCAACTGGGTGATTGGACTAATGACCTGGATCTCAGGCACAACTGGATCTGCCAAAAGCTCAAGTGCATGCACCTCTGTCAGGGGCAGGTGCAAATTGATATTTCTGGCCGATGCAGCTGGTGCACATGGGACACCAGCAGTGCCAAATTGTGAAGCCACATTTGCTGTCTTTACTCTTGAATGCAGACTGATGCCTGGCTTGGATGTCCCAGCTGCAACACGATTTCGAGCACATAAAACAACACAGACCACGAGTCCTACCGTTGCAAACACTGCAATGCATAAGGTTACCAAATGAGAAGCCTGGCTCTCAAAGACACCAACACTGCTATTTGTTTGAATCGCATTCTTTGAGAATTTTTGTGTGCACTCACGATCCTTTCCAACTGGCACCGCTGCACACATGAATAGGATGTCACCTGGCTGGAGAACGGTAAATTTTTTATATGCCAGCAGAATCAAGGCACATGCGAATTGTCTGCGCACCATCAACAAGGCTCAAAATTCCAAATGTTAGACAACTCAAGTCTGCACTGGCAAAGTCCCCCTCCTTGAACTTGTCATCTTCGGATTGCACATAGCACGCGTACTGGCTCTGCAACCCAGCTTTGTCCCTGACCTCATCGCACGCTGATTGCTCTTCGTCCAGCATGTTGGAACACGTCTGCACAGTGATCAGATCCAGTGGTGCTGCAGCAGGTGAAGGAACACTAAACTGCTGCATTACGTGCGAAAATCCGGACAGTGCAGGTTGAGGGCTCTCGCTTGGTGCTCGTGCGTCGGTAACCTCGACCTACAAGCAGTCAGCAATTCTAATGCCGAAACACTGCAAGCACTGCGCATAGTAGCATGGTTGTAATTCATCATGGCAAAGATCATACCGAGATTGTACAGCATCCTGGCCGATCTATGAGCCCTAGCAGCTGCAACAGTATAGCTGTGAGGATATTGGCTTGCTGAAGAACATGTCTGTGATGCTGAATGTGCTGAACACACATAATTCTCACAAGGTACATATTACTGACACTGTTCGAGGGGTGTAAGTTCAATCTGGAACACGGTTTTCCCATGTAGCGATGCTGATCTATGGGCACCAAGAAGCATGCATTTGGACAGCTAGAAACACGCCATAGATGAGCTAAGCTATATGCGAGTGTCATACTCCGCAGTGCAGCATAAAACATATGAGCACTGGGATAGAGATGCGGGCAAAGGTTATAAACAGCGGCCATACACACATGACATCAGCTTGGCATGCGTGTTACTGGCGCATGGGTGTGATTCGCACCGTGCAGGTCCTAAGTTGCCACTGCACATCAGAAAAGTTGCGATTGCTGAATCTGTACCAACTGTAAACGGCCAGGGGCCAACAGACCACACATATGGCCACTTGCACCCATGCACAGATTACCATGCAGGGACATGCCTGCAGATGATGTGCAACCTCGGATATGTCTGACACACTCACCGATGAGAAATCATCCTGCAAGCATGATTACTTTCATTGTTGGTCTACGATCAGATGTTTGTGATGGTTCTCTCGGGCAGACAGTTAATTATAACATCGTAGGCTTCCTTGCTCAGTAAGAATACAAGCCGAAGCTACATAAAGCTAAGCAGATCCTATGAGCTGTCTGAAGAGCTTGCGTAAAGAAAATCTCAATTGCAGCACGGCAAGGCAAGGAGAGCTTGACAACGCAACACAGCAGCGGCATGATTTGTTTCCAGCAGCAGCGGCATCAACGGCATGGAAAACCAGGGTAGCACTTTGGTTTTCTGCGTGAGCGTGAGTTGTGAAGGACGCACAGGTTGCAATCCGACAGCGTCATCAACGGGAACGCCAAGCTCGCCTGGACAGCTCCATACTCGAACAAAAACACTCGAGTCCTCATCTGACTCCATGGTGCTGCTGGCAAGACCGCTGCAAAGCACAGATTTGAACTCACTTGGTTGCATCGACTCCTAGTGTCACTGTACAGATATCTTGCCGTGCCGCTTGCAGCGTAGGTGGGCTGCCTCGACGCGACGGCTCATGTGATCAGTTTCCAGAGAGATTTCGACGACCGGGCCCTGGCTCCACGGGGGCCTATCGTTTGACGATAACGATACTTGACGATACTGTTCTTAGGCACATATCCTTCCAGAGGCCAAACTGCATTTTCCTGTCTGTGGTGCGTCGGCCATGCATGCCTGACCTGAGCTAACCTGCGCTAGCACGGTGGCATTACGGTACGGCCGGCGAGCCAGGTGAGCGTGAGTAATGAGGGTGAGTTATTCCCTATATAGCGCGACACAGCACTGGTCCAGCACGTCACAAACACTTTCTCCAGCAGCCATGTCGCTGGGCCTGCCTGCCGAGGCCTCTCAGCATCCGTGTCGGTGCAGACCAGCACATCGTTGCTGCCTGGGTAAGGCTTGCCTGCGTGTTGTGCGGCATGTGTGGCCTGCCATACAGCAAAGAACACCGCCGTGTGCACAAATGCAAAGGCATCAGAAAGCAGAGCCACTCGAGCCAACCATGTCTCGACAGAGGCAGGTCCCTTTCACGCCCAACCGTGGGCAACTCGCCACTTCGTGTTGCGACGCCCTTGCCCAAAAGGCAAGTACAGACGCCGAACGGGAAGCCCCCCGGCTCAACAAGCAAGCGACAGCCCGGCCCCGCCCTCTGTCTGCGCAGTGCGCCGGCTTGGTACACCGGGCAGCCCTCGCAGCGTCGCTAGCTCGGGGTGCAACGCATTCGCCGGCAGCGGGACGGCCGCGAGGCAATCGGCCACAAAGCCAGCCACCCGACAGCAACCACGCACAAGCCCCCCTGACGTCATACGATGCGCACCACAGGGGTGCTGGCGGGCTGGTTTGCGGCCTTTCCCACACAGGTGACACCCCGTCACCCGCCCTAGCACACGGCGCAGTGCCAGACACCATCATGTACGACATGCATTATATGGTCCCGGAGGGTGTACCGCCACGCAGCTGCAACGCGCTGATCATGCCCAACTGTGCCACTGACGTCGACATAATAGAGGCCCAAGCACCCGCGCCGACACACACGCTGCCACCCTCGGTCATCATGCACCCAGAGCTAGGGCCGGTCATGCACGCAGGGACCCCCCACCCAGTCCCAATGCCTGAAGCCGCAGCCGCCGTGGACGCCATGGTCATAGACATACCTGTACGCAACATCCCGGCGGCCCCAACGGCCGCACAGACCGCTTCTGACATGACCAAGCCGCCCACTGCCCGCCCGAGCCGCTCGACTCTGCGACCGAATGGCGTGACATGGAACACGCAACGCAGCGTCCAGACCACACCATCCATGCCGCAAACGCCGACGCAAACACCACCTTTGCGGCGGCCGCTGCCCGAAGGGCCGCTGGGGCAGCCGCGGCCATCCCAGCCGATACAATCGTCGCTGCCCACAACGCCATTGCCACAGGCAATGCAGCCGCCGCAGCGTGCGAAATCGCCACGGCCACAGCCACCACAGCAGCCATCGCAGCTGCACATGCACCGGCCTCGAGGGCCTCACCGGCCACCGACGCTACGGCCACTGCGGCCTCCACAGCCTACGAGGCCGCCTCTGCAGACACCGGTTTTGCTGTTGCGGCTGAGAAATCAGCGTCCAGCATTGACACCCCACCAGTCACCGTCCCCAATAGCAGCACAGCGGGACCCATGGACGCCGTGCCAACAAACCCCTGCCGCCGAAATGCCGTTTTATCAACATCCCCAAAACAGACGCCTATACCCTCGCCCCCAACGTATCTGCCCTCGAGCTTAACGCGACACCAGGCACCGATGCGCACATGCATGATGCCGGGGAGGACCTCCTCGGAACATCGGCACCGGATACGCAGCACACTGATGATGCACTGGCACTGCCCACTGAGCTGCCGTACCGGGATGCCCTAGTACCCCAGCTCGTCGCCACCCAGGTACAGGCAGTGTGGGCCAATGCCGTGGCAGAGGCCTTGGAGGATGTCCGAGACGCGGTCAAGCGCAGACACAGCGGCTCCATCACCGCAGGCATCCAATACTTGCTTAAGCTTGTAAGCGAGATGCTGGGATGCAACCGAGGCGGAAAAGGTCAGAATCGAAGAGCTACAGCGCGGGTGCGCGACCTCCGCAAACGCGATCGACCTCCGCAAACGCGCTCGAGCAGCCATTCCGCTCGCCGAAGTAGCGGGGCTTGAACACAGCCACAGCCGCACAGCAACGGTCGAGGACCATGCGACGCGGGTCGCATCACCGTCACGTCTGCAACGACAATGACGGTCGGGCAGCCCGGTGTCTCGACAGCAGCCGCATGGCCGTGGTCTACGATGCTGCAATCGCCCAGCTCAAGGCGCTCCACCCGTCGGCACCCCCCCCCCCCCCCCACTTCCTCCACTGTGGACGAGGCCCCCACCGGACTAGTGCAGGTCGATGCTGACCAGTTCCTGGCATGCTCCAGCGCCTTGCACAAGGAACATCGGCGGGTTTGAGCGGCTGGACATACGAGCACATCCGGGCGGCAGGCCTATAAAACAGGCGGACTCGAGACGCCATGAGGGGATTCGTCAATGTCATCATGCCAGGTGCAATCCCTCACTGCCACCTTCAGCTCGCGAGCCGCCTAATTGCCATGGAGAATCCGCAGGGATGGGTCCGGCCGATCTGGGAGACTTTCCTGCGTCTGTCCAGCGTCTGTGCTCTCTCGACACCACAAAACATCGCAGACCTGCTTGCGCCACTCCAGATCGGTGTAGGCGTCTCAGGCGGAGCGGTGATTCCGGGGCAACCTCTGCGGCCGGACTTCTGCAGGCCAGAGGTTGTCACGGTTCAGGTTGACTTGCAGAACGCAGTCAATCTGACTGACCGCAACGCCATGATCCGAGCAGTGGCGGAAAAACTCCCGAGCATTCTCCCTTATGTGATCATGTCGTATCAACAGCGTTCCCCGCTTGTGACGTGACGCGCAGATGGCTCGCACGAGGTACTCTGGAGCGAGACAGGTGCGCGACAAGGCGACCCCATGGGGCCGCTGCTCTTCGCATTGACGTACCAGCCCACGCTACACGCAGCGCAGGAGGACGCATCGGAGGCAATCATCACGGCGCGCCACGACGACACCTATCTTCAAGGGGTGGAAGATGATGTCGTCGCGGGTGCACAACGCATCATGCACCACCATGCATGCCAGCCCCGCAAGACGCTGGTCTTCTGTGCGGATCCCGAGAAGGCCCGGACCGTCGTTGCAAAGCTCGGGGCAATAGTCAGGACAGGCGGCATCGTCGCATGCGGCACACCGATGGGGTATCCTGATTTCATATCTGAGCACGTCCAACATCGCTGCGACAACACATGCGCGCAATTCGACAAGCTAGTCGGATTGCCGCTGGTTCCACAAATAAAGTGGATCGTCCTGCACAATTGCCCTCAGCACCGCAAGGCTCACTTGATGCGGAACACCCTGTGGCATCTCCTAGAGATGCCGCTGCGCCAGGTCGAGGACGCGCAACTGAGGGCCATGTGTGACATCGTGTGTGTCACAGACCTCAAAGACCATCAAGGGGTGCAAGTGCAGCTCCCGCACCGGCACGGTGGCATGGGTTCGCGACACTTCAGCGAGGACGTCGCGACAGCTGCACGGTTCTCATCCGCAGCCCTCGCTCAAGCAGCACTTGAGGGCGGATCCGACAAAGCCCTACCTCTTAGGGGCGTGACGGAGGTCGAGTCACGCGAGTCTCTGAACCGGCTCCGTGAGGCATGGCCCTCCGTGCAAGGCCTTACTGACAGTCCAGGCGGCCCAGGTGAGTGGGCAGGTTGCAAACCGGATGGCAAGGCCTTGCGGATGGCAGCCATGCAACAGACGATCTCTCATGCAGATGCAGACAATTGCGCAGCTGCCCTTTTCGCAGCATTCGTAGCAGAGGCGAAAAGATCGTCGTCGCAAATGCGGTCTGCAGCTCTTGCATACCCGCCTACGCAGCTGCGCCGGGTCGCTGGCGTCGGCATGGCTCTTGGCCAGGCCGGGTCTGGCGGAGTTCAAAGCAGTGGATTTCTGCATCAGCGCGCGACTGCGCCTCGGCGAAGACCTCTTCGCGTGCCAGGCTGGAGACCTTGCGTGTGTGTGCGACCGATCAATGGCAGCAAGCGGCACCCACTCTCTCATCTGTAGTGCGCTGTGGCACACGGTAGTGGCCCTCCATGACAATATGGCCGAAGCATATCTCCAGATCGCTGGGTCCCGCTGCGCTGCTATTAGGGACGGTAACTGGTGGGGTTTCAATGCTGTACGCTGATTTTGCAGCAACAACAGCAAATCTGGTGACTGCAGAGGCAGCCTCATGGGCTGTGGCGGCCGCGGCGGATGCGGCGTCGGCGCCTGGTGAGGCCCCCGAGGCCGGTGCATGTGGAGCTACGGTGCCTGCCGTGGCGGCTGCGGCCGCGGGAATTGCGCGCGCTGCGGCGGCTGCATTGCCTGCGGTAGTGGCGTTGTGGGCAGCGGACACTGCGTCGGCTGGGATGGCCGCGGCTCCCTCAGCGGCCCTTCGGGTAGCGGCCGTCGCAGAGGTGGCGTTTGCAGCGGCATCTGCGGCATGGATGGTGTGGTCAGGACGCTGCGTCGCATGTTCCATGTCGCGCCATGCGGTCGCAGAGGCGAGCGGCTCGGTTGGGCGGACAGTGGGCGGCTTGGTGGTGTCGGAAGCGGTCTGTGCGGCCGTAGGGGCCGCCGGGATGTCGCGTACAAGTGTGTCGACCATGGCGTCCACGGCGGCTGCGGCTTAAGGCATTGGGACCGGTTGGGGGGTCCCTGCGTGCATGACCGGCCCTAGCTCTGGGTGCATGATGACCGAGGGCGGCAGCGTGTGTGTCGGCATGGGTGCTTCGGCCTTTGTCATGTCGACGTCAGTGGCACAGTCGGGCATGATCAGCGCGTTGCAGCTGCGTGGCGGTACATCCTCCGGGACCATGTAATGCATGTCGTTCATGATGGTGTCTGGCACTGCACCGCGTGCTAGGGCGGGTGACGGGGCGTAATCTGTGTGGAATGGCCGCCAACCAGCCCGCCAGTACCCCTGTGGTACGCATCGTTTGACGTCAGGGGGGCTTGTGCGTGGTTGCTGTCGGGTGGCTGGCTTTGTGGCCGATTGCCTCCCGGCCGTCCCGCTGCCGGCGAATGCGTTGCACCCCGAGCTAGCGACGCTGCGAGGGCTTCCCGGTGTACCAAGCCCGCGCAATGCGCAGACAGAGGGCGGGGCCGGGCTGCCGCTTGCTTGTCGAGCCCGGGAGGCTTCCAGTTCGGCGTCTGTGGTTGCCTCGAGTGGCTCTGCTTTCTGATGCCTTTGCATTTGTGGACACGGCGGTGTTCTTTGCTGTATGGCAGGCCGCACGTGCCACACAAAAAGCAGGCAAGCCTTTCCCAGTCAGCAGCGATGTGTTGGTCGTTGCAAAGTGGGTTCTCCGGCTGTGAGAGAGGAGCAGGCCCCGGCTGTTGCAGACCTCCGCACACGTAGGGCACGACCAGCCCTGCTTCTCGGAATTATGCCCTGTCATCGGATCTTCCGACGACTGC
>JAUMHO010003376.1:0-16304 GCA_032360965.1 Ulva armoricana | reverse complement strand
GGGGTGAAGGCTTTGGCGGGGGTGGACCGCACCTGCAGAGACGGCGACCACTTCTGACTGAGACTGGGAGGAGCTTGAGACCGAGATGCGGCATGCTGCGAAGTTGGTTTCTGCACTCCACAGCTCTGGTCACCGTGGATAGATGGCATGAGGTGGGGTGTCGACTGCGGTGCATGCATGCTGCGCCTGCCACTTGCCGCGCAGGCGTACAGCTGTAGACTGCTGACTAGACAGAGAGCGGGCGAAGAGGGGGGGGGGGGCGCACGGGCTTGAGCGACGGTGGCTGACAGCAGCGTCGCGGCGCCCGCGAGGGCAGCGAGGCGGGGAATACCCATCGTGGCAGGGGAGTGTCCTGGAGGGCGCGGAGCGGGTGTAGGGACTTTGGCTGTGGAGGCCTGCACAGCATGCACCTGGTGAGGCGGTGTTGGGGGTGGAGTGCGGAGTCGTGGGGGGGCGCAGCGGCAGGGCAGGGCTGTGTGGGGGGGGGGGGGGGGGGCACTGGACAGGTCGGGATGCTGTGAGGAGGTCACACCCCGTGTGACAGTGGCCGGCGGCCGGCGTGAATTGGTAGGGGCTTGCTCCAAAAGTTGAGCCTCACACGTCGACATGGAAGGGGGACATGTCAGAACCGTGTTGCGGGGCACACTCACTGGAACTGCCCCAGGCAATCATATGCTCTGTGGCTTGAGGGGACACTGGCCTGGTCGCGTCACAGGTGTGGGGTTGAATTCGAACAGGCGCGCTAGGCACTTTTGACGTTGGACATCCTTCACCATGCTGGAGCATCGGTCACTTGTCAGCAGCGCGCCGAGCAGTGGTGAAAACAGTGGCGAGGCAAGGCATCAATAATGTGGTGGCTAGCGGTGGTGCGGCAAGGAAGTCGTGCCGCTTCCACGAGCGCGTCGGAAAGTGGTCTGCGATATGCATGCTTCCCACTCGCTCGCCCCAAACTCGCAGATCTAGACAGCGTGCTGAAATGGAAATATATGACGACGGGCGCACTACTCAAAAAAGTTTATCAATCGGTCTGACTACATGCATACGCGTGGGCTGTCGCATGACGTCGACCAGAAATTTAGCGCTTGTCGCAAACTTCGCGTGCACATGTTGACAATCGCAATCGCACACAGAGGTGTACGCATGTGCGTGCAAGAAACTCTGTCTGAAACAAGCAAGGCTCTCCTGCTCTGGGTCGGATGGCCTAGTCTCACCAAAACGAGTGGCTCGGTGTTGAAAGAGCTGCAAACTTGAGGCACAGCAGTCATGGCCTATATCATTGGTAAAGTTGTGACCTGCTGCAAATGCTGAGTCCTGATCACCCTGTGGAGCTAGCACTCAGTGACAGCACAGGCACCTCCTGTGACCATTCACAGCTGCAGGCTTCAAACCACGTCAAAGGGACACTCTAGAGATCCGACAGTGACTGGCGTTGCACACTCACGTTTGTATAGATGCCAGCTGTACAGATGCCAGTGATCTGCTGTGTGCCCATGCATGACGGGGAGCGACAGGCAGCTGCTGCCCAAGGCTGTGTCACTCTCTGACATTGACAGAAGGTGCTGCAATTGCCAGCCTGGCCCCCAGTTTTAGAAATGCCCGGCAAGTTGGCACAGTGTGTGTGTACACTGCTACAGCAGTATGGCCAGTGCAGTGGTGCTGCAGCTCGGACTCTGTACACAAGGTGTAGACAGCCCAGTCAGCTGCAGAGGTTGGCAGATGCGTGGTGCCACACACAGAGACATTTGCAAATGTACAGTGTACAGTGTATAGTGTTTGCCACGTCTGATGCAGCTTTGCAGCTTCAGCTTTGCAGCTCCGAGCTGGGAGCTTGCAGCATGATGCAGTAGGCTGACCTGTGCGCCACATGGTGGCACTGGATGGATACAATCCACAGTACACAATCAACACTGAGCACTGGACACTGCAGTGGATGCAGGTATGGCCCTCAGGCCCGTGAGGCCGGGCCATGGTGAGATCTCTAGACCCGTGGCTGTCATAACAGCTAGCACCTACATGTCATGCAGCATAAACCTTTTAAGGGCTGCAAGGTGAGACACACCTTTCAGATCGACCTGAATGAACGCCGTCTGCCGCAGAGTATCGAATGGGGGATCGTGTTCCGTGGCGCAGTTGGCGTTGACACTGGAGTGGAGCTGGCACTTCTTCTATCGAGAGCGCGGGCTTGCGGTGTTACAACGATGCTGCTCAGCTGTGTGGCGATACTGGTCGAGACGATGGACCCTGGACGGTGGGCAACACTATGAAAGCCTTGGATGCGACCCCCCTTAAATGCTCGGCACGCAGCGTGCGCGTTCGTCGCGGTCCAAGGGCACAGTTTTTTCGCGATGCATCATGAAAGTTTGATCTGCCGAGGGTGTGGCCACTGGTGCGTGAATGATCGCCGTATGAATTTGAAAATGACGCTGCGAGGCGCGTGCCGTCAGAAACTCGGGGTGCGCCACGCGCGTCTGGCCTGCCGTTGCGTCACAGTCTGCATCGGATCGGGCAGTGCAGCGCACACGTGGCGCGGACATCCACATACCTGATGCACGGGCGCTAGTCAGTCCCGGAGAAGACTGTACTGCTGCTCCAATGTTGGTTCGATCGGAACGATGGTATCTGGCCGTGCTGCTCGCGCCTCTGCCACCCGCGCCCGTGGATTAGTGACCACCTACAGACACAGGCTTCCAGCATCCTCGCGGGCTCAGTCGCGTGACTGAGCGATCACCGTCACTCCATCCGCGCAGAGAGGGATGAATGTGTCGAATTGAGACGCGAAATCAGGCGCGACGCTGTGTTCACTGTTGGCCAGGATGCGGCGTTGATTCTACAAGTTTACGTTTCAACGCGAGTGTGCTGTGACGGCCACTACCTGCGACGACGATATCGGGTGATCGACTGCGATCTACACTGCGGTCGGGTGTACGCATGCATATGCACACGAGCCTTGCATTCAGGCGGCATCTGCTATGCTGGATCTGGGGCCAGCTTTCAACGCGTCAAGACGCTGCGATGGGGTTCACGCCTCGCGGAAACACCTCGGGAAACCGCTGCGTTGTACAGCACCTGGGTGTGCCGCACGTCGCGCACTGGGTCCCACCTCCACCTGGATCACTGTGTAGTACTGGGGCGTGATATGTAGCACTGGGGCGTGATCCTCACGCACTCTAACAACTCAAACAGCGAATGGTGCCTGCGCGCGCGTCCGCGGCCGTGTTGACCAGTGACTCACCCAATAAAACATGACTAACAATATCCCCTCTCGCCACGTTCACACCTCGAGCATCTTCTTAGGTAAACCAGCTACAAATGCACTGAGAACATCATGACCTTGGTCCACTTTGTGGGTTTGCCCTTGTACTCTTTTGTAACTACTGAGAACATCACGACAATGGTCAAATGATGAGACCACGGCTCTTGTGCCTTGACTGAAATTGGTTTTACATCTATCCATGGCAGAAAGTGGCCATGGAACTTGACCACCTGCCACTGATCTAGACTCAATTGAGCTCTGAGAGCTCGGAGCTGAGTCAGCATGCATCACATGCCCGGTTGCAGAGCTGTTGCCTCTGATTCTCATTCCACTAGAGTGGAGTACAGGCGCCTGTGGATGGATCCACTGCACACAGGGCCCACTTAAGCTTGCTGAATAACGGCCATGGACAAAAATGGTGTTGTTTTTGCAACACAGCAGCTGTGGACATGCCACATGGCACAGGCAGATGGCCCTTGCTAGAAGTGCAGGCTGGAAGCATGCATGCGTACATGCAGCCCATGCAGTGCACTGCCTTGCTTCCAAAGAATCCTTGATGATCGTAGTGAAGACGCTTGTGTGACGGCGCCTTCTACCTTGTCCATACTAGTAGTACGCATGCACTGCCCAGATGTAGAAGGCAGCAGCTGTGCGGGCAGAGGCGCCGTATGCCTTTGCGCATGATGCCATCCTGTTTGCAAACATCACTTTACTGCGTTACTAGTAACCAGGCAAGGTAGACACACTATGGCGACATGCGCAAACACCCCCCGTCGGAGCACTGTGTGAGTTTCGCAACTCCGTGACCAGCTGGTGCAGTAACTGAGCCACAGAACACGGCAGTGGGAGTAATTATAACGTGCCGGCAAGAGTGGGATCGCCACGGGGTTTGTGTCGGCAGCAGTCATCAGGTGGAGGCTCCGCAGCAGCAGCTAGGCCGAGGTTGGCATACTTGCTGCACGGCCAGTACGTCAACCTCCTCCTCGCCCAGGCTATGCATGCACCACCACAGCCGGCGCGAGTGTTGTGCCATAGAGACGATCCTCCGGAGCTGAGCGTGTGCGCCGCGATGCAGAGGGCCCTGGGCAGGAATGCCGCCGAGGCCGTGCCGCTGACGCGAAAGCGGGATCGACTATCAGCAGCGCCTTGTACTCTTTTGTAACTACCATCAGCAGCGCCGGGGGCGCGCAGAGGGCTGCGCATGCACCCCTGACACCACAGTGGCGCGACAGGCCCGGATCGCGTGGTGCTGCACCTGCTGTTCTGTAGATAGCTGTAGTATTGTAATATAATTATGTAAGGCCTGGAAGCGCAAGAGTGTGGCCCTCGGTTCGACGCTCACCACGAGCTACCTTGTGTCGTGCCCAGCCGCGAAGTGAGTTCAAGTTTGGGACATGCTCCATGGCCACTGCTCACAAACCGAGGCAGGAAATGGCTACTGGCGGTTTCCGTAAGTGCCCCAACGATCGCGAGGGTATATATGGTCAGCGGCGACGCCCGTGGCCTCGCCGAACGCGGGACCTCGGGATTTCCAGGTCACCGCACCAGGACATGGCTGCCGGCGGCGGCATGTACATGCAGCAGTAGCATGGATGTGGGCATCATAGGTGGGCAGCAGTAGTTCTGCGCGCTCTGTGGACGCATGTCCGGGCTTGCTTCCAGTCTGCCCGGATGACTGGCAACATGCAGTACTGTCAAAAGCTCAGGCCTGCAGGACCAGCTTGGAGGCAGGCGTACCTCCACCTGCGTCTCCTCTTATCTAATTACTGCAGCGCTGCTGTCCCTCCAGCGCTGCATGCTCTGTCAGGCTGGAGTGGCTCGTGGCAGCTGTCGGCCACAACGGCACAACGCGATATGCTACCAGGCCACATGTTGTTGCAGATGAGACCTGTAGATCTGCCGACTTCAATCAGGGGTCGTCTGGCTGCAGGGCTGACAGTGGTGCCTTGCAACGGGGTGCCCCCGGTGCCGCCCTGCAAGCATGCATGTAGGTGCAGATGTGCTTGCACATGGGCCCCCTGGGCGAGCACGGGTCCGCTGCAGTGGTCCCTGTTCGCGACCAGGTGTTGAGTACACACCTGACAACTCACCCCTAAAACACGGATTTGTTGGATTTGGAAGTGCTTCAGGTCTGGTACAACAGAAAACAGGCCAGCTGCTCAGCGCGTGACCAGCCAGTCACATCAACAGTACTGATTCTATACAGCAGTGGGTGTTGAGCATGATGCTGGCAGCCGCGGCAACAAAGGCAGCTTGACATTCGTCTGTTTCTACAGGCATAGACGTGCACCTCAGGCTGGGTCCACGCCAACGCACGCCCACCTCTGTCGCACACATGCACACTGTCAACATGCACGCTGTCTCATGAAAACACCGCGTGCGCAGGTCCTGGCTGCGTGAGCACTCCCAGGGCCCGGGGCGTTTTCGTCTCAGGTCTTGAAGCGTGTGGCCATAGAAGAGCAGCGCACGACGCATGCGCACGTGTGTTGAACCCAAGGGCCTTGTCGACGTGCTGTGTCACGTACCGCATCCCGAGTCTCCAGTGGCGGGTGCATCTGCCAACCGGCCGCAGTGCTCAGCCATTCTGACAGACTGGCATGCATACGAGACCACCACCCGTGGCTATGTTCACCTGCTGCAAGGTCAGCCACGGGGCTGCGATTCCTGCCTGCTACCTAGGTGCTGCGCGGGCTGGCGGTGCCAACGCCACTCGCTTCGTCACAGCCGCCTGTGCCGCGTGCAACCTCCCCATAGAGCCTGATGTACGACTCCGCCCCCCCAGCGATGGCGTCAAGCCGGCTGGTGAGCTTGGCATTAGGGCGTGCCGGCTCCCCGCCAGCCAACGCATGCTTTTGTGCTTCCCACAGCAAGATCTTGCTGCCAAACCCGGACCAGCAGGGCTGCCAAACCCGGTGATACCAGGTGGGTCTAGACCCACCTGGTATCACCTCCCTTATCCCAGTTGGGATGGTTGTCAACGTTCTGCACTATATGCCATGAACCAGGTCTCTATGCTTGAAGGTCAATCATTAGGATCATGCCGTGGACCAACATAGCCAGCACTTGCAGACGTGCCCACGAAAGGTGGCCATGGCATACCTCATGCTGGTGGATGAGCTGCCAGTGTTTCACCGCTGCCCCGAAAGCCTACGGGATGTCACTGGCAGACTATGGTGTTAAAAAAAGTCTGTGTCTGTGCAAGCAACGCAGAACCAGTCATCGGGGGGCACGGCCTCCCCCTCCATACGTGCGGCTCCGTCGGCCTGGCACACCAATTGCAAGCCACGGTCGAACAGGACACCAACAGGCGGAAACGGGCCAGCGCACATCCTTAACTTGTTAAAAGTACTATTGTACGTTTTTGCACAGTCATAGGCTGCAGCATGGTGCCAGGCGGATAAAATCTGGAGAGTGCATTGATACGGCCTTGCCTCGACACAGCTCGCTTCACGCACGCACAGAATGGACAGCACAGCTACTGTGTGAAACTTCCTTAACGTCTCCAGCTTTGGCAATGGAGGGTCGCGCATCGCAACGCTCCCACACTTCGCTGCATGCATTTCGCCTTCAGGTGCGGCCTTCAGGTGCGGTCAACCGACAAGAGCGTCGGTGTCGTCAGGGACGTTTTTCGCGATCGGACGTGCGGAGACCAATGCCCTGGTTGTCTATGCTGTAAGCTGATATAATGCTGCAGATATCGTCAGTGTTCACCGCTGTACGTCTCTGGCATTCTTGAGGGCTGCATGAGGCCACGGGCGAGGTCTTCACCTGCGCTAGCAGTCGAGGATACTCTTCCTTCCCATATATAGGCTCTCTAGCGACATACTGTCTCGAGTGTCTGCTTCTCTCAAGTACTCGATTAGCTTGCACTGCAGCTGGCGCTGTATATCGTGCCAGTGCAGCTTGCAACGGCTAGTTCAGATGCGAGACAGAAATGCTATCGTGTGACTGACGCAATAACGTTCCGGTGATTTGGGCACAGTTTCCCAGCCGTTGATTATCCCCCAGCTTGTAGCTATCCGTTGGATGTGGTCGCCACATCCCCCCTCTCCGCCCATACCAGCGCTGTGGCCGATGCTCGCCTTGTTTTGGCATAATCTCCATTGCTTCGTTTTTGTTTTATCCTTCATCATTTTCTTGTTTCACTTTGTGTTCTCGAAGCACCCATGTACCCGCGTCCTGAGTCACTCACTCCTGAGTCCCGCCGAGATACCTTTCCGAATAGAGGCAGTACATGGTGCACGTGGCCGAGGGGCGCGCGGGATCCGGAGGGGAATCTGTACAGACTGCAGCAACCAGCTGAACACAGGGCCTGGTCAAAGCACTTCCAGCATCAGGCACATTCAGGCCTCGGTAACTCCACCAGCCACAGCACCACTGGCTGTCCCAAGACCACACACCTATCTACACTCGCCACTGCATTTCCGCAACATGCCGTGCACACGACGCATGTCACTTGCTGCGCTGGATCTCTCGTCCTGGAGCTGTTGTCCTAAGAGACCCATTGAGATCATAACGCCTGTCCTGGCAGCGACTGCCCCTGGTACCATCACCACGCAGAGGTTCTCTGTCTCTAACAGAGAAACGAACCCTCTTGCGGGGACACTGAACACCGGCTGCTAGTCCCGCATTGCCAGTGTGGCGCAACGGCTCGACGCTGCCCCGGTGCGATGTCCCCCGCAAACCGTTCGGCTGTCTCCGCGCCAACCTAACAGCACACCCGAGAACTTTACCGGTGTACGTGATACACCTGCTAGCAAAAGCAGGGGGCGTTGCTGTAAGGGGCATCGGCAACGGCCCCTGTGTCCGTGCGGCAGTCGTCCAGAAGCCGCCGGTGTGGCTCCATTGCGGCATCGACCGACGCGAGGGCTGCCGCCTCGAAGCAACCCGACCTCGCCTTCGCCTCTGCCCATGCCTGCATCGAGTCCTACCTGCTGAAAAAGGAACCACCGCGATGCCCGACGCACGCATGCTCAGACATGAGTGTGCTGAAGGGGCGGTTGTGCTCTTGGCATGCTCCCACAGCACGTCTCGCGTGAGAGTACGGCAAGCTGTTGCTGAGAGCTGAAAGCGACCTGGCAGGTTTCCTGCGGGAATGGTCAGACACGACTCTGTAGGATTGCAGCGCACAAAGCTGCCAGAGCTGTGGCGGGAACGCACCCGGACCCATACGATGGCATACGCGTACGCCGCGCAAGACACGAACCCGGCCTTCGGCGCCGTACCTGCCCCCCCTGCGCATGCCACGGCATCCGCAGCCTCAAACACAGCCCCCGTCAGCTCCACAAACACCGCTGCCGACCCCAGCTCTGTCGGCGGCACCATGCATGCGCTGCATGCATGCAACGCTGATTGGACCGCGTCAGCATGCTCGTCCGACATCGTCGCCGCGAGGACTGCGGCCGTCTCGGCGACAGACGTGCAGCGCACGCTGTTGGAGAGCAGCGTTACGGCGCACTCGGACGCGACCGCTGAGAGGGAGGCGGCCACAGTCAGCGCAGACGGCCGCACAGCGTCCACCGCGGCGTCGATGGCAGCAGCTAGGCCGGGCGTGTCGGTGCCGGCACCAGCGACACAGAACGCCGACGCGAGCGCCGTCATCGCGGCCGCGTGAGCGTCAAGGCCTTCGCGCAGCCGCAAGTGCGTCAGCCCGAAGCATTGTTGAAACGCGACATGCGGCTCCTCGATCCGCCCGTCACCCTCGTTCCTTTCGTCCCCCTCATCTCCTTCATCCCCTTCATTCCCGCAATCGTTGCCGTCATCAGCTTCGCCGCCTCGGGCGGTGTCACCATCATCGCCTCCATTTGTGCCGTGTCCGAAGAAGATGCGGAATGTGTCCAACCGGTGCTCCGGCCCTTTGGGCTCGCCGCCCCGAGCGCCGGTGTCATGTGCATGGGTAGCTGCTGTGACTAGAAGGGCACGCAATGCTTGAGCTGCAGCGGCCGCGCGGCAGCCGGCCGGGCCTGATGCGGCCGTGGCCACAACGGCACAGGCCGCGATGACGCACCACCTGCACAGAAGCACGCTGCTGTGAGCTGAGTCGCGTACCGCAGAGCACACAGCAGGGCACGGGGGCTCTGCAAGGTGCTCAGGGAGAGTCTGAATTTTAACATGCAAGGTTTGGGGGAAACCTGCATGAACAGGTGGTCGTGGGTACACTGATCGGATCAATGTTCAGAGGATACATTGAGGATTTGGGAGTCTTGCCAGACCCGCATCGGCTGTGTGGGTTCAGGATCACTGCTCCCGTTGTAGTACTCTTGTAGGGAGATTTGTTTGTGAGGTTTTTCTTTCTCCATCTACACCACAGTCCAATGCCTGTGCCTCCCGGCTGTGTAAGCCTATTGGAAATTATTTGTGGGCAGGACAGTAAACTTAACACTGACATTATGTAACCATGTAAGCTTGCAAATCTGGAGACCCCCGTGAACGTGCGAGACTCTGCCGTACTAAAAACAATGTACACAAAGGAAACAGGTATCACGCCAAACCCCAGCGGGCATCGAAACAACCCAGACTGCGCAGCGCTCAACTGGAGCGTTGGCGAGATAGAAGTACCATGCAAGAAGTCAGCGTGACGACGACTGTGCGGAATGGGCGGGCAAGTGATGTCTGTCACGATTCATCCCAACTGCACAACGTCATGTGGATGGCCACGCGGCGTTTCTGGCGAGCCTGGCCAATTAGGCGCGATCGAGCAATGTGATGAATGTAAACAGCGGCAGGATACTTCCGTACAGATACGTAGGCCTTGAGATTGTACATACACCAGTGCGCTGCATCGCGGACGTCCAGAACACGCCGCTGTGCCACCGGTAGTTGGTAGCAACGTGCCCTAGATAGCTTTCTTGCAAGTTGGAGGTAGGACACGCACATGTAGTCGACTAGCAAGAGCCAGAAGCACCTCTAAGAACCCCCAGAGATGAAGGTTTCCGGAGAAGGTGGGTCATTCAGAGAGAAACCTCAATCACAGGCATCTAAGGCCGCAGCATCCAGCAGCGCAACGTCTGATAGTTGCTAGATTTATGAAGTTGCGGAATTTTCGACAAGATCGGAGTTTCTGAGTTTTCAGTATAGCTGTGGCAGTACCACTTGAACCAGTGCTGCCGTGCTGGGATCGACAGAAATGCACACGGAAAAATCCACAGAGACGCGAGTTGCATTCAAGGCATTGACAATTCCATGTTGGCATGGCGCGAAGCTGCAACAGGTATGTGTTGTGCTGGATGACTGTCGCGCGCGTGCGCTGCGTTACAAGCGTAGCCCTCCGGGTCAGTCTTGCACGCGAATCCCAAACACGTCCTCTCCTTACGGGTCGTGTATCATCAATCTAGGCAGTATGGCAGCGTACTTGCACATGATGTGTTTTTACGTACACAGGGCATGCAGATCAGCAGCGCCCAATGATGAGGAAAATCAACAGTGCCAGCTGCGGGACATCACGCAGATCGTGTACATAAATGTGCCTGTCGTAAACCAGTCGCAGATTGAGTCTGACACAGCTCGTGCGTGTACCTCGCCTTGCCAGGCGCAGTCCTAGCTGTGAAACAGGTACAGCCAGCACATAACAACTGAGGAAGGCAACAAAAAGCCATTACACCTGATGACCCAGTTCCCTCAAAGGCGCCTCAATCTTCCGCGTTATACGAGCGCACCGGTCCTGCAAATGTGTTCACATAGACAAGTGCATGTGTGCCACAGTGTGGTACACAGTGGTGCACCGGACCTACGGGCAGACCTGCTCATACACAACCCATGTGTATCCACAGCATGGGACGTCGCCGGCATACGTGTGTTGATAACATTGCATCGCTTCGTTACCTCATGTCGTTTCCTACTTTCGATTCCGACAAGTGTCTGCACCGTCGACACAGCGAACTGCGGCTTTCACACATCCAGCTGCAGTGGCTACAGTCTCCCGCTGGCGCAAACCACAGACAGTTCTTCGCTGCCACTACACATTTCCTCTCCCACAAAGCACTACCAGGCCTGCCGGGTTGGCACGTGGCGGCATGTGTTGCGAGTAGTGCAGTGCGTCAGGCCCTGCCAGTGCGCCCCTTCACGCGACCAGGTCTTTGATGCAATCTCTCTGTAACACTATCATCGACCTCATGGTGCTGGCACCAGTCGCACAGGAACCCCCTGGGACTCACACGGACTCACGGACGGCGTACACCCACGTGGAGACCCATGACCCCGAGCCAAAGAACCGCTGTGGACTACGCAGGGTGGTCTATGGAGGAGCGTTGTCGGCACGCGGCAACGGGCATCCGCAAGTGGCTGCAACTGCTGGCACTCGTCGCACCAGTAACATGCCAGTTGTACGCGTGCTGGGCTTCTACGCCATGGTGGTCCCTCCCACAGCACCCAATGCAGCATGAGCGCGCATCCCAGCGCCGCAAGCTCGTTGTCGCCTCTTGTGCTGCTGCTGCGATCCATTGGGCCGGTGTCTGTGCGGCGACGGCAATGGCAAGCTGGCCGCACTGCCAGGGAACGTATGCCCACCCCGAGCTTCGCAAAAGTGCACGCCCACCGGCCAATGCTCCGTGTACCGCCATCACTCCATGCTGCTCTGTTTACTGCGAACGCAGAGCCGTCGGCACCTCGCAGGCAGCTGTTTCCTGTCCAGTCAGCACGCGTCAAGCGGGACGTCTGCATCCTAGTAGTTGCTATACAACTGGCTCGGCGCGGGGGGGGGTCGGGGTGCATCTGCCGGGTCCGCCCCCCCTCATGCGGGGGGCAATGCCGGACCACAGCACAGGGGCTATGCCAGACCACAGCACGGGCCACAGCACGGGGGCATTGCTAGACCACAGCACGCATCCGGCGACTGCAAGGAGCACATTGTTTGCGACGTGGTTATATAGTGTGCCTGCGAGCGCTTAAGCAGGCAAGCCAGCGCTGATCAAAGCACATCGTGTCGCTGTCGCGTAGGTATCACAGCTAGACCACGGGCGTATCACGGCACCCCTATACACATCGCGCATCTACTCCGACCAGTCCGGCCACGTAACGCATCGCAGCCCCCCTGCGGGAACGATCGCCACTCCTACGATCACAACTGCTGCCGGAAGCGGATGGCCGCATAGCCACCACTTGCCCCGGGCCGTCTACACACCGTAGCACACAGTGGCCCAGCTACGGTGCCACCAAAGCCACCGAGCTGCCGGTGGAAGTCGGCACGTGGACTGCACCGCCGGCGGAAGCTTCTGCTGCCAGCGTTGCGCACGCCGTCCACCATGGGTCGACCATCGCCTGGTGGCGCAGCAGCGTCTCGGGGCGTCACTGCTCAGCCGTCTCGATCGTTCCAGCGCTGCCGGTGGTGGCAGGCACGGAGCAAGTCCCCATGCAGTCCGCGAGCGTCGCGAAGTTGTTAGGGTTTCCACCGCAGCCGGTGTAGTTGAAGAAGTAGCAACCGTGTGTGTGGGCATCGTAGTAGTAGCGGGGGATGAACGAGTGGCACCGGCCGGAGTCGGGCGGGTATCCGCAACGCTGCATCCAAGCGATCCGTCACGTCAGCACCGCCCTTGCTGATACACCCTCATTGAGGTACTTTGGATCGGGCTGCGCTGGACAAAGAGAATGCCAGGCTGTATGTTGTACCGTTGAGATCAAATGCACTGATTGCACATTCGATCTCCTGATGGTACGATGCACTGCGGCAACAGGTGCCCCAGCATGCCTTCATGATCGTACATGCTCACGTTGAGACAGGCTGCATGATGCAGCAGTCTAGACACTCCAGGCGCAAGCATCCCACGACTCCCGTGCCCGCCTTCAAACTGAGGGCTGAGTGCATGCATACAGAATGTGCGAGTCGCTTGTGGACAGGGACACGAGGTCTACCTCGAGGTGGGAAGAGCGTGCGCAGACGGGGCATATGCATGAGGCTCAAATGAGCGGCGCAGCCGAGGTATATGCATGAGGCTCAAATGAGCGGTGCAGATGGGCACGGGGCCGCATGCGTGCCTGGTGCGGGGAACGTTCAGCAACCCCTGGAGCGGCAGCGGCTAGCAACCGGGATGTTGACTCGGCCGTCCGAGTGCATAGCCCGCGGCGCTTAGACTGATTGTCAGTCTGGAGACTAAGCCAGGTGGTACCTGACAGTCGTACGGACAGCATGGGGCAGCGCGGGCCGGAGCAAACATGTGGGCGGCGATCGCATGTGTCGCCGCGTTGATGGGCCAGGGGGACACTCAAGGTGACCGTTGGGATTGAGAACGTAGAGGGGAGCTGGGCTGGGGGCACTTGTGGCGGGGGGCACACCGAGGGCACTGAGATGTGGGTGCTCTGTGGGGCGCGGATCTCCTCGTGGCCCACAACGCCAGAGGCGGCGGCCGCGCAGACGAGGGTGAGGGCGAGCATCATCTCCACGAAAGCTGTACCTGCACGCGTGCTGTGTGCTGTGGCCTCAGGATCACGGCCACGCGCACGTATGCCACTCGAGCATGCGTGTTGCGGCCTGGTGCACCCGAATGCGGACTAGGGATGGCTGGACAGATGAGCGGAAAGGTGAGACACCGCAGATGGGGCATGTCAGGCATCCGGGGGCTTCAAATCTTGTCTCAGGACATAGCAGCTGCCTTTGATCGGTGGTGCCTGTTGGGAAGTGACCATCTTCCTGGTGGCTATGTGTCCTAACGCCACGGCATCAACGCGGAGCGCAGACAAGCCAAGTTGCAAACACATGATCAGGGGGTAAACAAACTGGACACCCCCCTCACACAACCGCACTCAGCTCACCATGCCTCCTCCCAGATGTGTTCGGTTGTGTCATGCTGTGCCATTCTCCGCCGTGTCACTTCACAGCTGTATGGGTGGGTGTTGGCTGATTAGTTTCATGCCACTAGTTACTAGTTGGCTTCACCAGTGGCTTTGCATGCTGAGGCTTTGCAAGGTGCATCGACAGCGACGGGTGTGATAGAACTCAGATAACTAGAGCTTCACAGCCGCACAAATAGCAATTAGGTATGTCTCACTTACCCAGTCGTTCCCACCTCACCCACTACCAGTCGGCTACATCAGCCTTGAATGCATAGGCTCTACATGAACCTTCGACCACCAGGGGGGGGGGGGGGGCGAACACTCCACAGGATCGAGCGATAGAGAGTACCTTTGCAAGTACATGGTGTCGATTGTGCCGTTTCCTTGCCATGTCCATGCGCTGGGCGCACTTGGACAAGCTGCGCATGCCGAGCTAGCGTCAGACAAGCACGTCTACACACTGTCCAGGCAGTCAACTACCACAAAGCATATTCACCTGCAGTACATCTCTATATCACACCCTGTTCTTACCGTGGGATACGTGATGATGCTTACATTCAGACATGACGAATGCGGATGTGAACTAATGCGAATCGCCAACACACTCCTCCACGAGATAGGCGCGCAGCCGCAGCAGGTGCATAGCGTGCAGTGCTCATACAGTAAAGGGCACAGCTGATGGCCATTCCGGCGATTCCTGGCATCGCAACTGCTGGATGTCACCCCCCACACTTCACGTGGCGACGATGCCGGAATGCACCACAGGTTCCTCGCCGCAACTAGAAATAAGATTACCAGCAGTGATATCGGCCAGGCAATAGGCAAAGTTTGCTTTAAGTGGTGAGCTGGTATTTGACCGCGATCCAGTCATTATGTCTTCTGCTGAACGTGCGTCGACGCTGCCAGCAGTCGTTCTTGTCGTGGCCATCCAGGCGTGAACAAGCGTGAACGGCCCGAACGTTGGTATTGGTAGTATTTGCCACCCCTTTCCACGCGAACGGCTGTTGGGTCATGCAAACGGCTGGTGGTCCAAATCGAATTCGGATTTGTATCGAAAGTAGACTTGTTATGCGCTCCACTTCCAAATTGAGGAGAAATCGAATTCGAGGTGACATCTTATGTGGCATCACGTTGAATGTGTGAGGTGTGGCCAGTACACGCCCGGGACCCGTTCCAGTTTCGGCTCGGAGGACGAAGGGTGCCTAGCTACAGCGCTGCAGCCAACTCGGTCATATACATGAAAGAGACGGTACACCCAAGCATCCAGTAACCTTGGTATCTATTGCGCTCCTAAAACTGGCAACATGTGCATGGGGGAAAATCAGGCCTAGGGAAGATTTATAAATTTGGTCACTCGCATGCATGTGCATGTGTCTGCCGTTAACGGAAGAACGTAACCCGTATTTCAGCGCATGGTGAGCCTGTACCGGTGTATCTTCAAATATGAGGTTGAGAACATGCACGTGGATGCTGCTGGTTACAGACTGAGCGGGCAGATCGTGACTAGTTTCGGCCTTGCCAAAGGGCCTCATCAGACGTCAGCGGTCCGTCACCAATCATCAACGAACTCAGCGTGACAGTTCCAGAATGCCCTAAGAGAAAGCAGTGGCCCGAACGAGCTTTTCCCTATCGCATCGCCGAGCAGAGCAGCGAGATACTGAGGTACGGGAACCAGTGAAGCGCAGAGCTTGCACCTAGATAATACACTGTGAGGATAGGGTGTCCTGACACTGACAGCGGCACGCTACCATCATCTGCGAAAAAAGAAAGAAACGGATAATGCACATCTTTTGGGTCTTAGACACAGAGGAATGGGCATCAGCCCAACCAAACCTAGGTAACACAATAAAGAAAAAGTACTTGACAGCAAGGTCCTTCATCCATGTGACCAGACGTGATTTGCACGGGTATTGCAGGATTCAGCACCTCACCGATGCACAACATACCCCAAAATCCCACACCCCCCACATTCACCCGTCGTAATAGGGCATGCATTCATGGCCGCGGTGCTGTACGCCACTACTGTATGCATGGCGGATCACTGCAGATCCGCGTAAGGCATTACGCCGTGATTAGGTGATTATCCATGATTGACCGTATCTGTGGCATTAGGCCAAGGCCATATAAGCTATGAGCTACAAACAGTAATTACTCTTTCGGCAACTAAGTCTCACATGATCTGTCTGACTGCGTACAGTACCTTGTCGACAGCCCTAAGTGTCGTAATAGGGCGACAGTGCCGGGCATGCATTCATGGCCGCGGTGCTGCTAGACACTACTGTATGCA
>JAUMHO010003365.1:0-16311 GCA_032360965.1 Ulva armoricana | reverse complement strand
CTACAAGGGCACTGCAGCAGTGACGTAAACGCACTGTGGCCACACCCCCAAGCGCAAGGACAGGGTCAAGGAGGAATATTAATGGGACGGTGTAGACTGCTGAAATGTCAGTGCAGCAACAACCCACCGGGAATGCATGATTGATAACTGCACGTGCGGCAGGGTTATGTGTGGTGGTATGTAACAGGTCTCGGCGGAGACAGGATATTCCCAGCACATCAAGCCCACTGTTTATCATGTGAAAAGCAAAGGTTTCCAAAAACATACACACATGTCAGGGGACCACAGCAGACGGGTATTGTTGATAGCACCCTGACTGGCACGCACAGGGGCGGATGGTTACACAGTATTCTAGGGGGAAGATTCAGCAGCAGCAGCTGACAGGCATATGTCAGGACCCTCAGGCTGCCAGTGCCACAGTTGTTACAAAATTACATAGTTGGGAACACGCCCCGGAAACAGCTTGCGAAAAATTCGATCTGTTGGCCGGGTTGCTTTCAAGTTAGCTGGCAAATTTGGGAATTTAAAGATACTGTGGCCGGGCCGGGCCTAGAATACTAGTTGTTTGCCCCGTGTGCTTTGTCCACCCCTCCGTGCTGTGGTGCTGTGGCACCCGTTTGGGACTGGCGAGAATCTGAATCCTCTTTTTCTTTTTTTTTATCTATTAGTAATTATTAGCCGGGGACAGTTGGGTGGCACTTACTTAACCTTGTCTGCCTCTACCAGCTGCAGCCTTAACGTGCAGCATCCCGGACTCAGTTCTACCATGGAGTACGCTGCAGTACGCTTGCATCTGACAGGGGGGCTATATATGGCCAATGCCCGTTCGGCGTGTTGCCCGACTTGTCATGTTTCTGTTTTCCTTTTCATGTTTCTGTGGGTGGCAGCGTCCACCACAGCAATACCACAGGCATGCATGTGGCTCATGGAGGAGCCAGCTAGGCGGTACATGCATGTGATCATCAAACAGGCAGCCGTCGCCGTGGCATGCACGATCAACGGATACTACTATTAGCGAACCTATAGTACTGATCATGAGGCTCTCGGCGCATGTGCTAGCATCATGCACATGATGGCATCCCAGAAAGACTCCCCCTCGCCCCGGCCGGTGCCCGCCGACCCCTGCGTACCTCAAGGGGGTGGCCATATGGGGCTCTTTTGGGGGGGGGGGGGGGGCAAACATGTATATATATGTATAGGAATCGGGCGTCACGCCAAACCCAAACGGGGATCGGCCACAGCACCCCTACCGGAAGGGGCGGACAAGTGCAGGACGGGCACAGGAGGGGGCACAGCCACAGGGGCGGCATCAGGCGGAGGCGCCACACAGCGGAGCCAGGACTTCAGGGCCGACCAGGGCAAAGGAACTGGAAATATTTCACTTCGCCAAGGTGCAGGTCAGCCCATTTGTCTTCCCCTAGCATGTGCAAAGACGCGAAGCGGAAGTTTCAAAGTTCAGGTTTACACATCAGAATTTTCGGTTCTGTTGGCCCCAAAAAGGGCCCCATGTGGCATCCCCCAAAGTGTGATTGTGCTAGCCCTGCGTGGTACGGGCTCCAGACGGGTACAATAGTGCCAGCCGCCTCGGGTAATCCCCTTCTTGACTGTGTTCTGACAGGACTGAGAACTTGATGCAAGCATTAATTGCCATATACAGGAGGCCTAGGACATTGACAAGTTTTGAGGGCAAGTTTTGATGACGTTGCAAAGGATGGGATTGCCCCCTTGACAATCAGCTTCAACTGTGGCCACTGGATGCCAATCTAGATCTACACACGAGTTGTTATGTTATGATTGTAGGAGTAAGCCAATGGCAGGTGCTGCACATTCAACCTGCCCACCTTTCACAACTGTATACCTTCAGCCCTAACAACTGTATACCTGCAGTTAACTGGACAAGGAGCCAGGAGTTGTACTTCTGGGAACTCCCATCAGCTGCAGGTATGGAGTTTGAGAAGGCATTCCTATGAAACCTCTTTTGTAACTACTATAACTACTATTCCTATGAAAACATGAAAACGCTTACCTTCACCATTCAGGAACCACCCTCTGAACCAATGTTGGGCATTCGAATCCTACTATGCGGATACCAGTATCAGCATATGGTGATACTGCTCATATGCACACTCATTCGGAAACACAGTTCATGGAAGCAACATCCCCTACACTGTGGCTGAGAATTCAAATTGGGGACAGGGCCATGATGGTACAGTACTCATGCATGCACTTCTGCGCACTTCACATTCACATCGCATTCGGTGGCGTACATACTGCCTGCTGGACCGATCCAGGGTTGTGGAAGCAGCACGTCACGGGCTATACCTTGCACATGCACTGGGTACACCCCAGTCTGTCTGATCATTAATGTCACTGACAGACAATTGTCACTCAGCCTCGGTCCCGGTTGCGATGGCCTCTAATCATGAGGCCCATGCACTGAACATATTCACAACACAGTGGCATGCGCAGTGGCCGTTGGTGTGTTGACATGCTGCGAGGCGGCCAGTGTTCAATTCAGCGGGCTTTCACAGGCTTGCAATTGCAATTGCGTGGGTTACGTATCAGGGGTTTGCACCACCGAAGAGCTCCATGACGCAGCTAGGGTTGTTGTTGACCTAAGCTTGGATGTGATGTCTCCTGAGCAGCAACGTATGCCACTGTGAAAGTGTGCTTCACACACCAGCCAGTGGCTGCTAGCAGTCCTATGCTATAGCTAGTGGCTGCTGCTCAGCTTCTTGTTTGTTGTCTACCACACCGCACTTGCTTCTGGAGCCACATATGCATGCATGATCACAACAACCCTGGGGTTCGATGAGGACATGAAACCATAGCAGTGCTTGGGGCCAACATCCATGGCATTCCTCGGAAAGTGCTGCAATTGCAGGCATGCTGTGAGCCTGGGCTCGCAGGTTTGGCATCTATCTGTTCACAGACAATTGCAAGCCTGGAATAAGCAAGGAGTGCCAGGAACCAGTAAAATTCCAACAATTCATTGTGGACAAGCTTCAATTGCAAGTTCAGGGATGTGGAGTGCAGCTTCACTGAAGTTTCAGACCCTGGTTGGGCTGTCTCCTCATCCTTAGGGAGGCCCTGCCTCATCGTAGCTATATATATAGGTGTTAACGTGATCGGGTGCCTGCCTCATCGTTACTGGCTGCCAGAAGCTATAAGATGCTGCCTTCCTTGTGTTGGACAGTACAACACAACAGACCTGGTTCCGATTCTTTTTGGTTGACTTTTTAACAGACACCCTGTAACAGAACTTGTATGGGACGGACAACGTGTACCCAACACAGCATACTGTACCAGTAGACACGACCAGTCACTGGCAGTGCAGATAGAGTTGCGGAGGTGTACATGTGCAGTGGCACTCACGGCCAAGGCCTGCGTAGACGTTTGTACGTGCAACGACGCAGTTGTTTAGGTTGCAAGCAGGCGTTTCGTCGCAGAATGGCGGTGCCCATCTTCCATCGTCTCCCGTGTGAATTGCGACGGGTTCTCTCCCAGTGGCATGTAAAGACCGTGTCTCGTGGGTGGTGCACCGTGTCACTGGAAGAACTCGCAGGGATATCTAGTATAGATACTCCGGGACACTCTGGGATACTCTGGGATACTCTGGCAGAGTCTTCTAGAAGGTGGTGACGAAGCTGGAAGCTGTGACCATGTGGTTATGTTCATGGGTGGGAAAAAAAACCACAAAAAACTCCCAAAACGAAAACAACAAACATCGGTCATCGCGCCAAACCCAAACGGGCATCGGCCCCAGCACCCAAACTGGCAGGGGCAGACAGGTGTAACACGGGAGCCAAAGGAGGCACAACCCCGGGGGCGGCATCAGGCACAACCCCGGGGGCGGCATCAGGCAGGACTTCTGGGCAGACCACGCGCACAAACACAGGCCCCTGCAACCAGACGCTGGCATTCATGCGTGATGAGGTAACAACACCAATGAGTGGACAGCGACTAACACACACCTCGAGGTCGAGCGAGAGATGTGCGGGACAGGCTGGATGCCACAGGCAATGGATAAGAGGTGGCTGCTATGGAGGACATGGTGTGTGCGGGGCCCGGTAGTGTAATCCGGGATTGGATATCGATGAATCTATCTAGTTGCATTTGGGTTTTTGGCGACGACGTTGGGTTGTACACGCGTTACACAGGGGACAACGCAGTGTTAACAGCCCCGCATTGGCAAGGGGTAAACCCACAATCCGGCACCAGCGCAACCGGCACGTCGGCACGTTCCCCTGTACATGTATTCCGCAAATCTGTTAGGAATCAAAGCATGTCTAGAGATATCACAACACAAGGCCAGCGTGATGTGGCAGGACCAGTCAGCCCGACATACCGAGAGAATGGCCATGGACTGTATGTGTACAGACCATTAGCTACACTATATAAGCATTAAGTTTATTCCATCAAACTGGACTGTAACTTACAATTCTGAAATGATCAGCCTCTTCACAGCGTGACGATACCGATACTGCACAAGCAGCACAGTGTCGCCCGCGTGATTCTGTGCTTGTGTGATGCTAGCTTTCAGAGCAGAAAGGCATGCCTGTTGACGCAGCCGGATTATCAGTCATGATCAGCAATGCTTGGCATTGTCGTGCTTGTGCTGCTGCCTGTTCACAGCTGCAGGCGCGCCTGGGCTCATCACAGAGCTGCATGTAAGGCTTACGGACTGGCGAGTCGTGCTGAAGTGCTGCATAGCATCAAGCGTGCATTTGTGCACAGAGATTTGACCGTTTGGACCACAACTGCACACACAGACATCGCACAGAAGCTGCACGCACACCAGCGTGCCTCTATCAGAAGACCATACGCTTATCAGGTACAATGGGGCGTCGTTGCTGCAAAAACTGGCGCCGTACGTGGATGCCAGGCCATACATGCGTGCCAGCGGCATGCTGCTCCCAGCCTTTACCACACCAGCTGCAGACAGTCCATCCCTCTTCAGTCTCTGGGACTGTCACTGCCCTGAGTTCCACTATCACCTTGACGCGCATGCCGCTGCGCTTGCCGTGCCTTGGTCCGTAGCTCCTCCAGGCCCACGCGCTCCCGCGGAGACGCATCGCCACTCGGAGCATCTGGTGACCGGACCCGTCGCTCATCTGCTGCGGCCGGAGCATCTGGAGACCGGACCCGTCGCTCATCTGCTGCGGCCGGAGCATCTGGAGACCGGACCCGTCGCTCATCTGCTGCGGCCGGAGCATCCGGAGACCGGACCCGTCGCTCATCTGCTGCAACTGGAACATCCGGAGACAGGATCCGTCGCTCATCTGCTGCAACTGGACCATCCGGAGACCGGACCTGTCGCTCATCTGCTGCAGCTGGACCATCCTCCACATCCTCCTCCCCGCACCGGCTACCCTGACGCCTGTGTGGCGGGGTCTCACTTGACCCCCGCACCCGTCCATCTGGGCCTGGGCCCTCTCTTGAGTTCCTGCCGTCCATGGGCCGCGGCCCGTGTCCCTCCGGCGAGTCTGCGCTCCGGCCGCGCTCCCGGCGTGGCCGACTAGCGTCGTCGTCCGCGCCCCGCCCAGGTACACCGCGCGGCGGTGACTCGGAATCGTGGCGTGACCGCTTTGCCGCGGGCGGCTCTGCGCTACCGCGCTGGCCTGCATCTACATCTCCATCCGGATCACCGCTCAGACGACCAGGTGGGGACCTGGCAGCTTGAGGGGAGGCATCCAAGCGTGGCGAGTCGTGCCGCGATCGCTTGCGCTTGTGCTTGTGGCTCTTCTTACTCTTCTTCTCCTATACGCACCAGCACCACATGCAATGACGGCTGTGCAGTAGCGGGGCATCGCCTGAGAGCAGTTGAAGCCTGGAAGCGACACAAGGTGCAGCACAGGTGGCCGCATGCCTTTGCATGAGGGAGAGAGCATGAACGATGCATCGAAACAGGCGTTTCCGAACAAACACCAGAGGTGAGACAGGCTCGTCGACAGGCAGACCTGGGTGACCAGGGAGTCATATAACACAGGGGGCCACATTAGTTTGCTATAAGTTGGCGGGTTTGGTGCCGGCTATTCAGCTCTGCCATGTACCAGCGGAGTAAAGGATAAATCTGCGTGACCAAGCCCCACTGTGTCCCGCAGTGATGCGAATGAGCTGATCCATATTGCAATCAACACACAGCACTTGATCCACTGGAATGCCATGGGGTATGGGATATGGGACCATTGATGCAAGCTGTGGGGACGCTCAAAACCACGCCGAGATCGACCAACCACGCTACTGCGATAGCAAGCAATGCCAGCGCCTAAAAAACGAAGCCACGTTGACGACAAGCACATGGCCCAGGTTGAACCCTTGTGCGACACATGCCATCCATGCATGTGTGGGAAATCACTGCCAGACCCGAGCCCGAGCCATGACCACCAGCACCAGATCCATGTGACCTACTGCAGCATCTAGCAGGCCACATGCATGCCAGCAATCAAATCATCCGCACCTTATCTGACTTGTGTTTCTTCGAGCTCTTGTGCCGGCGACGTTCCCTCCGCTCACTATCATGCCCACGCTCCTCACACTCCTCGCCTCTGTCATCCTCTCGATCTGCACCATCACTCGCTCCACCCTCAGCCACAACCCGCTCCACATCCTCGTTGCTCGGCGCCCGCGCTGTTTTCCTGTCTTCAATCCGCTTCACATCATCCGCCTCCTCGCCCTCCCCTCCCCTGCCGACGTCGCGGCGCCGCACGCGCGGCCCCGGCGACCTTGACACCTCGCGCGGCCGCCTTGCCGCTCCCTCATCACCGCCACTCCGGCCCTTCCCCCCCGCTACATCCCCCCGGCTACCTCCACCATACCGCTCCTGCCGCCCCTCTTCCTTCCCACGCACATCACCTCCTGCCGACCCCTCACGATGTTCCTCCACGCGCCGCTCCTGCCGCCTGCCTTCCTCCCGGCGTGCCTCCCCGCCCCCCCGGTCCTCCCGGCTCTCCCGCCGTCCACCCCGATCCCCACCTTCCCTCCTACTGCCCCTGTGCCCCTCATCCCTAGGCGGCCCCCTGTGCCCCTCATCACGCGGCGGCCCCCTGTGCCCCTCATCGCGAGGCGGTCCCCTGTACCCCTCGTCACGCGGCGGTCCCCTGTGCCCGTCATCACGAGGCGGCCGATCACCACTGTAACCACCTCCTCGTTGTTGCCTCCCATCTCTCCCGTCAAACCCACCCGGCCCGTCCCGCCTTGGGCGATACTCTCTACTATCGTATCCCCGCCCACGCTGTGGAGGAGATCCATATCCGTGGCCATCTCGCCGCCGAGGCTCCCTGTATTCCCGGTCACCTCTGTAGCCATCACGCGGGCCGAACCCACCGCCGCGAAAGTCGTCCCGGCGGGGGCCCCGGGGTGATTCGGGCCGATTCGCCGGCCTGCGGGATCCGGGGCTGCCACTGCGAGACCGTGGGCGGCGAGGGCCTCCCCCGCCTCCATTGCCGCCACCTCTCGGGACGGCCTGCCGCTCGCGAGCGAGCCTCAGCTTTTCCTGCATAAGAGGGGAGGGTTTGGAGGGCAGCATGCTGGAAGTGTGGTGGCGTTCTCCGCATAGAGACTGTCAGGTATGCTTGTCGCTGCCATCAGACGCATGCAGGCGGTGGCGTTACAGGTATATTCACCTGTGACAGCAGACACATGCAGGCAGTAGGTTTGCAGCAGACAGCTCTCGGACGGATGCAGCGGGTGAATGGATGTGGCCAGGCTTCGATGTGAATCACTGAGTGTTGCAATGGACGCCGATGGTGATGTAAGAGGTGTCTGCAGGGGCAGGTTCGTTTGCAGGCACAGCCTCGGTTGCAGCGACAGGTACTATACGTGACGTGTGTCGGAGGCCTGGAGCAGTGCAGACCTGGTTTCTGGAGGAGATGCAGCATGATGAGGCAGCTGGCACACTCGTGTTAGTATGGATAAGGGCAGGAACGCGGTAAGACTGCTGCAAGATGTGCACTTGAAACTGGTTCTGCAGAAAAGCAGGTAGGTGTCAACACAGAGTGCACTGCGGTGGGGCAGCCACCTGCAACGCTGCTGCTTGCTCCTCTCGGTGCTTCAGCCGTTGGATCTCTTCTTGTTGCAGCTGATCCGGGATGCCGGATGCATTGTTGGATGCTGAATGAAGCATGCTCCAGAGTTCCTGCATGGGCACGGCTGCTGGTGGCTCTGCGCGGGACTGGAAGACCAATTGGAAGACCAATCCTGCATAATCAACGATTCTCTGATTGCTGCTATGGTTGATAGTAGTCAGGACCGTGAGACAAGCGGCCCTGTACACTCAGCTAGTGGTTCTGCACTGTCGACCAGACTGAACAGGTCAGCATCACCGGAGAACATGGGTGGCCCAGCTGCCCTGTTTTGAGGGCCAGTACATCCGAAATGGCCGCGCCGAGCCCACACCTTGACAAATAATGTAGTGTTGTTACAAAGGAAAGGAACAAGCTCATAGTGTAGCTCCTTGGCCTTGGTCTCCTGCAATGAAAACAGTGAGAGTGAGCGTCTGCCTTCACCTCGCCGCATAGTCAACATGCGGCGTTGAGAACAAGTGCAGATATCTCACCGTTTTGAGGGATTCCAGAATCGTCCCGACCAGCACTTCATCCTCAACACCTTTAAGCAGCTCGGTGACCCGTTTCATAACCCATGCTTCCATGGGTGGCCAAACGACTTTGGAGAAATCTACTTTCAAGCTATACTCTGCTGGAGTTTTGATGTTAGACATGTCCTTCTTTGCCTTCCTGCGAACTGACAATACATGTCCAGAGCAAAACCGGAGGCCAGGTGCTGCGTCTGACCGAATCTGCCAGTAGCCCGTATGCAAGCGGTCGTGGCGACCAGCATTGAAACAATAACAAATTAATTTGAAGACCAGTGTACGTATGACCGGCATGTGACGGTCAAGGACGAATGTGACCAGACAAAGCCTTGGCAACCAGCCGATGTGGGCTGCGAAATGTATGGCAGAAAGTACCTGCTAAATCGCCCATCTTGCACAGCACTTGCAGCACCGCGAACAACCATCCTTTCGTTCTTCCTGTCAGACGCGGCTGGGACAGTGCGGCGAGCTGCGCATACGGCTTCAGTGATAGATCACCGCTGGTGGCTGATAAGCCAGCAACAGAAGTTCTTGCAAGAATTATGCAAGTTTATAGCAGGGACGACGCGCAGTAACTCTCAGAAATAAGTCGCAGCTTGGCGATTCTGCAACAGGTCGGCACTGTTTACACGCGAACTCCAACGTATGGTCTTCTCAACCTGTAGCGCGACGTGATGAGATGCGCATAATTGGAAACGACAGGCTTGTATCAAAAGTGTCTAGTTTCCGGTGTACGTAGAGCCATGCGTTGCAATGTCTCCTCCGACCATCGACTTATCGAAACTGTTTGTGTTTCGATCACCGTGCACTAACGCTCGCCTTGCTTGAGGCATGGACGGATTGCGCTATGGCATGCGCATCAAAGTGAATGGTACATATGGTCTATGTGTACTGGTGCGTGGTCATGTATTTGCAGCAAGAGGTGAGAGAGCTAGCTCTGCATTATCTACCCGTCGAACGGCCAACACGAGCACGCTGGCCATAAACAAACACTTCAAGCTCACTTTGCTGCTCGGAAGTACAACACTGTATTTAATCGTTCCTGAGGATGTGTAGCATGTTTTGATGTTGCGTATCGCTGCAGACGACAGGCTTTTGCCGAACACGAACCCGCTGTGACCGGGCGTTCACGTCCGTGAGGCTGATATCTTCTGCTCCAAAGCTTGATAGATTTCTGTTGGGAAGTATATTACTCCTTTATGCTTCGTGCTCCCCACGTCGTGCCAGGAGAGCGTAAAAAGACAACTGCACCGGTTCGCTAGCTTTGCCGTTCCTACCTTTACGCAATGGTGCTTGGAGAGTTCATCACAGATGCCAGCCTGGTTCAAGAGATTCTCCAGGTCATGCCTTTGGGGCGTAGAGTGTACCAGCCTTCTACAGGGCGCTATGGCTTCATCGCGAACCAGCAAGATCACTTCATGGCCCCGGACAGTAATTACGCGGAGCCCTGGCACCAATGCTTCAATCAACAGATGAACTGGAAAGTGGTATGTCTATCGACCTAAGAAAATGCTAGTGACGGGTCATTTTGTTTCTGCTCGACCATTGTTCAAATCGGATGAGCTTGTGCCCTCCCTGCTCCGGCCATGCCCTACCCGATCTGGTTTATCATCAATGAAATTTAATTATTGCAGTGGCTCCTTCAAAGGAGGTACGCTGATTGGACCAGGTGAACGAGCAGAACACAGTGAATGTGACACTTCCTTCACCACTCGGGCCTATTTATGCACCCACTTCACCATCTTGCGCGCCTCTCGCCAACAACGCTCGTCAAACCTAAAGCTTCACCTGCTTACATAGTAACCATGCGAGCTGGCAGTCCTTTCAACCTGGTCGCCTGCTGCAGACTTTGCAAGGAGACGAACAGGTCCACAAGGACATGTTGCCGGCAGGCTTCCCAATCGAAAAAGTTCTCAAGCAGGCACACCTGCACTGGGCACCCACAATGTACCGTGGTGCATCCCTATACCGTCGCGACGACTCCCAGCTTCCAGAGTATCTGCGGCAAAACCCACAGTACGCGCCTCTTCCTAGCCACAGCCTTCCCTCGACCATGGCACAACAGGCAGCGTGCACAGCGACGAGGCAACTCCGTGATCAACTGCAGTAGCATCATTGATTAAAGCACATGGCACCAATTATGCATGACCGCAGGCACCATGTGTACCCAGTGCAGTTACATTTCTGCATTTACCAAGTCATGTTTGCCACACAGAATCTCATGTTTTGTGGTGATGCCTGTCGACCAGCGATTCTCCTGGAGATGAACCTATGGCACTTTCTTATGCAGCTGGGGTGTTCACACAGAGAACCTCCACCTTTTTGTCTTCAAATCTCCGATCTGAGCCCTGGATGGCATCGCTGCCGGGTTGGCACCTGCAGAGGCAGACCTCCTGCTTAATTGGTGCACATTCCAGGACACGATGCACTGCTTCGCGCAACAGAACTGCATGGTTATCCTTGCTCGGGCAATGAGACACTCCATCAACACAGTGGAAACTACGTCCGGGTTAATCTCGTGCTGCGGTGCAGGCAGTTCTGCACAGCGGCTGAGTTTGCGGGCGAAAACAGCGAGTGGACACACCTCCTGCATCTGGGATGCCCTTACACCATGTTCCTAGCTTCCGACACGACATTCAGTGAGCCTCTGTTCCTGGGGAACCAGTTCTGGCCCGGTGCTCCGAACCTCGAGTGCATGTTTGACTATGATGTGGTATGTACCCTCCCGCCTGAGACCTGGTGTTGGTAGTGTTGTGAAGGCTCCCTGGACGTTGTATTGAGGAGGCTGCCCTCGTACCGGCAGGACACCCGGGTACATAGGATTCTTCCTCAAAATTCACATCAGCTGATAGCGTGCTGTACCCAATACGCGGGTATTTTTGGTATGGGGCAGCTGCTTGGTTTAATAGTGCCTTTTTGCTCATGAGTTCCGGGAACAAAGAGTGGCGGGACAAGCACCGTTTTTCCAACGAGTGCCGGGAAGCATGCAGAGGCAGGAGCCCGGTCTCAAGATCCTGCAGCAGTGGGCCCGGGTGCTACAGCGGTTTGTCGTTTCGGACTACGATTTTGCGAATGGTGACAAGATCAGTGACACGCTCTACAAGAACATCGAGCAGCGGTGCATGTTGGAGGAACTCGACTTTGATGCAGTGGTCTCGGGGATGGCAAACGACGACATCCCGGCGACGCGGCTGCAGATGGACCCGGAGGTGGAGGAGCTGGTGGAGCTCGCAATGCAGGCGCGGGAGGCAGAGATCGCGGCCGGGTTGTACCCGGCACGGGTGGCTGAGGCGCGCGCGACATGGGAGCGGGCGCAAGAGGAGCGCGCGGCGGAGGCTGCGGCGCTGGCGGCGAGGAAGGGGCGGCGAAAGGGCCATCGGAAGGGCTCCACAGCAGCGGCAGATGCCCCGCTGGGGGCGCCGGCCGGGGGGAGCGGCCGGGGGCGGAAGGCGAGGAGGGCGCGGCGGGTGCATGCGCAAGGAGCTGCCGGTGGCGGGGAAGCGGGGGGCCCCCCGCGGCGCTTGGTGCCGCCGGTGATCGATGAGCTGAAGCTGCTTCAGATGTGGATAGACAAAGGTGCGGTCACACCTTGTCTGACGCTCCTGACCAATGTGGTTTAGGTGTGTCTGCGGCCGCCGTGCCTGCGGTTTTGGTGTGTCTGCGGCCGCCGTGCCTGCGGTTTTGGTGTGTCTGCGGCCGCCGCACCGCAACGGCGGCGGCGGTGCCATGTTTCGGGTGGCAGCTTGCTTACCTGCGTGTATCGTGGCAGTTTGTTTACCTGCGTGCAGCGTTGCTGCTTGTGCTGAAGGTAGTACTGCTGAGGAGCTGTGTCGCTCTGGCACATGAGGTGCCGTTTGTTCGGGTGCATGGTCAGGATGGCCGGAATCATGATTAGACAGCTCCTTGATCAGATGGCGCCAGGGCACGCCGATCGCCTCCAGGGCACGCCGATCGCCTCCTTGCAACGCTCGACGGCGGCTCAGTGCGTCCGCGGTTTCATCATAGGCCCTGCGATCTGTATCATTTGCCGACCAGCCGCTTGCCAGCCTGGAAGATGCGGCCTGCACGCCGTTAGAATGCACCGCACATTCCTTCGCCACTGCCATGGCCCGTCGCTTCGGTACAGGAGTCGAGATGCCGAAGCGCTTTGAAGCGACCCGCAGGAGCGGCGTGGTGAAGCAGTTCAAGAACCTCAAGTTCACAGAGCCGACTCGCAAGCGAGCCAACAGTAACAAGAAGAAGGTGTTTCAGCTATGGGCGCGGGACAGGCACCGCGTCTTCCCGGCGCTGACCCCAAAGTTCAGGAGGGAAGTTAGGCTCTTCGGCTGGAAGTTCGCGGCGAAGGGCAAGGGTCGCAAGAAACCACGGCCTGAAGCCGCCGCCCGGGTGCAAGTTGCATCCAAGAATCAGCCCGGATCGCGGAAGCGTGCGGCGCTCAAGAACGTGCGTTTGGCAATTGCCGGAGCAGTGGTCGGTTGCTCTGGCACGCACTGCTGCTGCCCGCTCTCCACACTGCATGCTCCACGCTGCTGCTGCCTGCTCCACGCTGCTGCTGCATGCTTGAGCCAGGCATCCATCAGTGCCCATCCTTGTGGACCGTCTTGGTCATCAGGTAGTGTGAGTACCCTTGCTCAACCCAGTGCCTTTGGTCTATCAGGGCTCAGTCCAGGTTCCGTCAAGGCCACCTGTTCTTGTGCGCGGTCACATACAGACACTACTGAAGCATCCACCCAACAAGCCTCGCCCCTTCCACGGCGAAGCGGCAGCAGGGGGTCGAGCTTCCGCAGGACACGCAGTGCGAGGTAATCGCGAGCGCGCGCAGCATGTGGCAAATATGCGCCGCATGTGCAGTCGGCCTTCTGTTCATATCACAGCATGTGCAGGCTGCAAGCAGGGCGAAGCGCGCTGCCCAGTTTCCGCGCGGGAGCAAAGGCGTCACAAAGAAGCAGGCGCCGGTTCCGGTGACTGCGGCTGCGAAACCGAAACCACGACCGACCGCGGCCGCTGCCCGAGCCCGTGCCATTGCCGGTGCACCGGCGCCGGACGGGCCGCTGCGCAAGCGCGCGTCCGTGCAGCCGGCGGGCCTGCGCGCTGACGCAGCGGGTCGTGCTGCCGGCAGTTTGGCGCGAAGGAGCTCGGCACCGGCCAAGACCGCCGCAGCACAGAAACGTGGTGCCTCGGGGAAAGGCACTTCGGTCGCGACGGGATCGGCTTCGGCGAAACGTGTTTCATGAGGCTCATCGTCGCAGTGTGCGAACGGTGGGCTCTAGCGCAAGATGCGGCACGGAAAAAGGTGAGCGCGTGGCGTGGCTCGTGGAACCGCGGACGAAGCGTCATGCAGCCGAGTGCAGGAAGCATGCAGGGTGCGGCACGGCAGCGGATGCAGTCATAGACCGAGCGGCGCTGTCGCCTGGGAAACAACCCTGGAGGACGCGGCGGCAAGACGCAATTTGCTGGTGAATTGGTGGAGGGGCACTGGCATCCGCCCGGCGCCGCGCCGACAGGAATCCGGCGTGTTGCGGCTACTGCTGCTGCAAGAGTGCGTTGCACGGGTGGTGACGTGGGCCGCCTGGGGGACGGGCTTTGGCGGCGGCGGCTGAGGCTGCGGCTCCGGGGCATGATGTGCGAGCCGCACTGCTGCTGCGAGCCGGCAGCCTGTGCTGACATCTATGCGAATTTAGGGCGAGAGGGAAGGGCCAGGGGCCCTGCAGGCGTGAATACTGCAGACGGCAGCCGCAACCCTGCAAGGGCGGTTTGCACATTGGCGGGTTGGGCAGGCTCCCTCCGGTGTAAGGATCCAGGGCACTGTTTGCACGCCTGGAGCTCAAGGTGTGCTTGTGGAGGCGGTGAGGCCGTTTGGCCGTCACCTTCTTCAACCAAGTTGGTTTTGCTGTGATTTGTGTGATGTGTGGGAACCGTGTGAGCATCTGTCAGTGTGCACGATCATGTGGGCTGGCGATTGATGCCGATTGATGCGACAGCCTGCCTGTGCGGTCCGCCAGTGTTCCTTGCTTGTGCCCAAGTGTTTGCTTGTGCCTAGTTTTAATCTTCCATCAATGCGAGTGCTGTGACATCTGAATGCAAAGGCAATGTCTACAAGGCCAGTGCTTGCTGAGTGGGTGCCGTGCACTTGCATGCCACTGCCAATATCATGCCACCAGCCATCGCAGCAACTCATCATCCTCAAGTGACCGGGCACTGAGTGCATAACAATGGCACTGTACCATCGTTGCCATAACAATGGCACTGCATCATTGTTGCCGTGTGGACTGGATATCCAGAGTCAAGCTCTCAATACGATCGTACACGTGCACAGAAAGTGCAGGTGTTCGCTGTCAACATTGTCGCCGGTGTTTCCCGTGCCCAGCTGCGTCTGCCTTGAGCAGTTGGGATGATTGGTTAGGAAAATTAAGCTTGTTTGTTCTAATTGTTGTGGGCATGCAGCTACTTCATCCCACCTCCTTGGCAACAGGTGAGAGTTCTGGGTGCTGATCGCCCAAGCTCATACCAGTAGGAATAATTCACCGGGGTGAGGGTAGTTTCCACATGTACTTGCCATAGTCTACAGATGCCAGATTAAGTCCGAAGTCATCAGCGACCCGCCACCTCCAGTTACCACACCCCCAGTTACCACACATGCTCAGGTCGTCTGAGGGGGGTTTCCAAGTGGTTCACCCCCTTTTCTTGTGGCCCCAGTTATGCAGAGATGTCAAGGTCCTTTTAGGATACGGCGAGTACATGTCACATTTACATCGTTTCCCGCCCTGACGGCCATCTTCTGTTCGCTGGTCGCTTTCGCAAACGCCGCCGATACGCCAATACAATGTGGAGTTCGGTTGCTCGCAGCCTCCTCCTCACAGACTCACTCTGTGCGCCGTATACTGCTGCCACTGCTGCCGTCTCCTCAGTTTTCCAACCCCTGCGTTTGTCACACCTCCCACATGACCACTGCTTCTCTTACGGCTCTCTTTGTAAGCTCATGACAGTAGACTCCCGGGATTTGTGTCCGCTGTGCGATGCTCGTGTATGCGACCCCTCGGTTGAGTTTCATGATAATAACCCTGTTGAGCCGGTTGAGTTTCATGAGAATAACCCTGTTGAGCATCGCTGGCGCCACCTCGAACACCTATAACACCTACTCATGACATGTACATGCCCGTGCGTTACGCTGCACACCGGCCTCATGACGCTACAACGTCTGCGCCTTGACCTTGTACGGGTCACTGGGGCGGACCCTGATGCACTTGCAGTTGTCGAACTCCCGGATATTGGAGCGCTTGATGGTGTTGCGTCGATGCGGGTCCGCTGCCGCTGTAGCTCCCTTGTCGCTGCCTTCCTTTTTGCATCGGCCGTTTGTGTGGCCACCTGTCTGTGTTCCCTGCCGTCGACATCTGACTTACGGGGTCCTGATGGTGTGTGTGGCATCTGCGCGCCGGACTGGTCCCTTGTTGGTTCGTGGCTCACGTGTCTCCCACCCCTCCCTCCTGACCACTGGTCAGTGGTCATGAGCTTCCCCCACTTTGATCTGAACTGTTGGATGTGGTCGTCACATCCCGTCTCCCCACCCCTATTAGTAGTTGCGCTATGGCCGATGCCCGCTTGGGTTTGGCGTGATGCCCGAGTTGTTGTTCTTGTTTTGTGTATGTAGTTACATCGAAGAGGGGCACGGTCACAGGTGCATCACGCAACAGCGTACAGGTCTCGAATCAGACCACCCT
>JAUMHO010003354.1:0-16322 GCA_032360965.1 Ulva armoricana | reverse complement strand
GGAGGCCGCCGCGCGGGGCGGCGGCGGCAGCAGCGGCATGGCGGGTCCGCGTGCGGCGGGAGCGTTGGCGGCTGCGGCGGAGGCCGGGCGGCTGCGGGAGTTCCGCATGCGTCCGAATCTGCCGGAGGGAGTTGCAGCGCCTGTATTCCGATCGGCGCGGAAGGGCGGGCGCGGCGCCGGGGACAACGCTGCGGCGGCGGATGAGGCAGGGGAGGGGAAGCAAGGGGGCAAAGGGGGGAGGCAGAGAAAGAAGAAGACGGAGGCGCGGGCTGTGGGGAAGGAGCAAGTGGTTGAGGGAATGGACGCATCAGAGCATGGAAGCCGGGCTGAGCGGCGCTCGACGTCCACGGCAGGGGCTAAGGCACAGGGTAGAGGTGGACAAGGTGCAGAAGTGGACGATGACGATGCTGCGAGTAAGGAGCGGCAGGCGTACCGGCGGCGGGGGGCCGGTGGGACCCGGGGTGGGGAGGGGGAGCTAAAGAGCGTCTGGCAGCGGCCGGATGTGAAGCTGAGGGGCCGCCAGGCGGCGCGTGTGCAGGATGATCGAAATGACGATATTTTTGATCGGTTCGTGGAGGACGTGCAGGTGCTGTATGGTGACACCAGTGCTGCCGAGAGAGCGGCGGGGGGCTGCGGATGATGCCTTTTGCTCGGCTGCGGGCACTATGTGGAGGTGACGTGAGTAATTGTCCCAGTGCCCACAACAGTGGACTGCATGCCACAGAACTCCTATTTGATAGCACGTGTGCGACGTGTGTTGATGTCACGTACACTGGGCGTCTTTGGAAAGTATGTCTTGCATGAACTACAATCCGGTGATCAAAACTGAATCCTATTTCTGGTTTGATCACCACTCGTGTGGTGACAGGGGTGCTGGCGACCAATCGCACGACTTACTGTGCAAACAACGGCGGTATCCGTGGTATTATAAACGGTATCATTTGGAATAGGCTCACGTGCAAGTGTCATAGATTGTGTCGTGCAGTGCCTTGTGTCCCGCAGTCTGCCACTTCAACTTCCTTGCCGCTGTTTCTCGTCACGAACATGCGTTGGTCTGTTTCGAGACAGGCGTGTAGAGGATCACTGTGTAGAACCAATGTTTCCACTGCTTTGCGTCCCCGTCAGTCGCGAAGGCTACAGACTCCACAAGCGTACGGGAATCAGTTCGACGAACCAGCACCAACACCGGCACCTGAAGGAGACGAGGAAGCGGAGCCTGCCACTGCACCTCGGGACGATGATGTGAGATTTTATTTTCCTGAGCATCCTTGCTCACCGCGTTTCAGTGTTGTCTGTGCGTTTGTCAGATTGCGAAGCACAGCAGACAGGGTGACACGCTTCGGCGGTTGCCGCGAAATGCTGTAAATGAGTACATCATCTTGGTAATCCATAAGTTAGGTCACTGGCCGCGGTGGTGTTGAACTGAGGTACTTCCTGTCAGAATGTATCTTCCGCAGAGACTAGGTGTCTACAGGTCCTCCCCGACAACTTGATGGACTCCCTACGGCAAGGGGCAGAAGGGACCACCCTCGCCATTGACCGTGGTATACACCGGTGTATAGTAGAGATCCTGCTGCCCGAGTTCTGGGATCCCATGTCGGGCGCAGTGTTCTCTGAAGAGGGCGACCAGATGCGGTTCTGGACTCTGGGTAGGCGCTTCTGTGACGACTTGATCGAAATGACGAACAGCAAGGACGTCACGCTGGTGCGCCTCTATCCCTGCATTTCAGTCTAGCTCGCTCCACAGTCAGTCTGGCAGCCTCCATCCATCGTATGCTTTTCACTCTTGTCGCCGTGTGACTTTGTGGTTGATGAAACAGACTGCATCATGTATTACATCCACACCATTCCTACACCCACCACTCTCAGGGCACACTGAACAATCGAGCAGCATTGTGCCATTCCCCCACACGCCTCGTGTAACCCATTGTATGCCTTGGTCGTGCCTCCAGCCACATGACACAGCCTACAAGGCCACACTCTTCACGCTGGGACCCATAGGTACGACATACCACTGACCACCTTCCTGTGGCGCCATGAGTCCCTTACATCCAGCACACGAGCACCCACAACCTGCAGATTTTCCCGGATATTGGAGTGGCGTCATACCTCAAGAATGCATGGTCCGAGGGGGGCACTGCCTTTGAGGTCGCGTCGCTCAACGACAGGCTGCCTCTGCGTGGCGAGGAGGACCTCGTCGTGCTCGTCTCCCCGGACCCACAGGGCGCAGACGACGTCATCCGCATCAACCGCATGGTCCCGGCCGACGTGCCGATGGTCTTATTTAACCCCCGTCTTGTGTCCGGTGCGCCGCCTGTCCCCTCCCCGCGACCAGTTCTGATCAATGTGTACTCCTTGCGATCATTTCTGGGGGCACACCGCCCGCAAGGGATCCTCAAAGTGCGGACGTCTGGGGTGTCTGTCGTCATCTCGAACACCGGTTGGCCACAGACTGCTCTCCACGACCCCTGCCTGCATGCACACGGTCAGCACAGTCGTGGATGACAGCATCCGTTCAGACACAGGCCAGCGCTGCACTGCTGGCTGCATTGATGGCGAGGAATGACTCGATGGTGAGAATGTATTGATGGTACCATGTACATGTGAAACTTACTCGCCATGTCCTACAAGGACCTCGCCAACTCCGGATAACCCGGACCACAAGATGGTGAGGAGAGCAGTGCACCAGGCACCATCACGATTGGCTCCAGCGCGCGCATATGCTGAAGGCCCGGCGTCAGTCTGCTCTACACGCATCTGAGCACGTGGAGCACCAGCGGCTGTGCCAACAATCATTTCTCCCAGTGTCCTCGCCTCAGCTGCACACCTGCTCACCACATGTCGCCTCCAGTTGTCCGTCGCGACGACAGTATGGCCCTCGAGCAGCGCTGGCAGTCGCTCGCCAGGGCATCCGACTGAAAACGTTCACAGACAGGTTTTGTAAACGAATCAGTAAGCAGTAGCTCGGCAGTGCGCCTGCTGGTGTCGGCACTCCCACACGCCACGCCTGCTGTGCCTCTGGGCGCGCAGCACAGAGCACATGGCCTCACGGGCACCACAGCACGGGGCACAGGGCCTTCACGGGTGTGGTCGTTGCAGGCGATGTTGGAATCGGGCTCAACGTGAGGCGCCTCCGCAACCAGTTCCTCTCGCAGTTCATCACGACGTACTCTATCCGGCCCATCGGGGACATCGGCACCATCTTCCGGCGCTATCCGGACCTTTGGCAAGTGTTCCTCCAGGATGAGGAGGCTCCCGGGCGGTACAAGATCATCGCCGAGAGGCCTGAGCGGCCAGCCGGTGCGTCTCCCAGCTCGTCCGTGCACGCTGTGCATCTGCCTTAGCCCAGATGTGAGGGCCTTCACCTGCACAGCAACACTCATGTGCAGCCCTGTGTTTTTTTTTTTTTTTTTCACCTCTTATATACCTACCTTGGTGTGTTGATTGGCTAGCTGGATCTACCGGCCAGTTTCTCGCTGCAGAGATCCATCGTATTGGAATGCAGCTCTAGTTCTTCTCCTCACATGCAAGGTGGTGTGTAGGTGATGGGCTGGACTACATCATTGATGAAGCCCTCGGGGGAGGCTCGGACGAGGACGGCCAAGCCAACCCATTTGGTGGCATCGCTCGGACTGTCACCTCCCTCAACAGGTTCATGAAGTCCCTGTCGAACTAGTACAGCCTTGTATCGAGGCGGATTTTGCATGAATTTCCTATTTTGTCGAGTGGTGTACAGGCCTCGACGATTGCTGTGTAAGTATGGTGACACCACCTTGCAGTGACGAAGTTGTGGCAGCACTAAGATGCTTCGTGGTGCAGCACCAGCAATCTCCAGGCAGCGTTCATAGGTTGTGCATCATGTGCGTCGACCTGCTTTCGGCATACATAATAAAACTATCCAGTGGTTCACCACATTGAGCATGTGCCTGTTACCAAGCTGCCGATCCTTCTCACATGTGATGCTGTATTCTTGTAAGGACCTGAAAAGGAGCTGCTGCTGCGCCTGTTGGCAGGAGATCGGAGTCCCCAGGAGCTACAGCACGACGTTCGTCACCTGATTGATACCTCACCAACCTTGAAAAGCACGCGCATGCCGTACTGCGGTTGTCACTCCTTCTGCCCAACAATCTACGTGCTATCAAAACCAACATGCTGGCACGATACAGGTAGCTGCACATATCGCCCCATCCTGGCTCAAGTGCAAGCACGTTGACCATCACTTTCCATAGGCACTTTTCACAGAGCCAATCACTTGCCATGCACCCTGCTTCCCTATTGTGAAGTCATGGCCACAGTGCTGCAAGCAGGTTCCTGTATCTCCTCACCTTCCAACAACAGGTTCACCCCAGCTTCTACAGCGGACTTGTACCCCAGCTGTACCACGCCTCCAGCCCATGACCTACAAATAGATGACCCAAGCTATCCTGGAATCCCTCACACTGAAGCTGATGTGAGCCCAGCCCTCACAGTGGGCAGGCCATGCTGAGACCTGGCTCACGTGAGCAGCACTGACCAAGCACTCCCACATCCACGTGATGGCCGGCACTCGCAGGGAGGCCCTGTGCACTTTTTACTCTAGTGCTTTGCTGAGGTGTTTCTACCCGGTGATCGGGGCGCGCTGTAATCCAGATTGTCCATCTGGCACCTTGACTGTGTCTTCCGCTGCGCATGTACACCAATTCCACATCATTCCCACCACGGATGCGCCGGGTCCGCAATGGGGCATCACAGCACAGTTGTCGCCTCCCCAAACTGCACACGGGCAGCGTGCGGTGATCTGCCCTTTCTGCGCCGTGCCTTGAACCGCAGCTTTGCCGCTGTCTCCACCCCTCCACCTCCCTCCCCCAAACCCCGCCCCACGCCATTCAACCCCCACTCACCGAACCCATACGCTGTTGACCCACTTCCCGCTGCCTGGCCCCCAACATCCCCGGCTGCCCCTCGGTCATCTGCGATGCCACCCGCACCACCGGCCACAGCACGGGCCGCCTCCGGTTGCATGCTGCGCAGACTGCCTGCGCCGCCATGCATGCCAGGCACGGCAGCAGCAGTAGCCCCAGCGGACACGCCGCTGCTGAACCGCACCGGCCCCTCCTGCCTGGCCCCGTCACTCACTCGCCGCGGCGCCACTAGCGTGCCGCCGCCGCCAAGGCCACCGTCCCGGATCACCATGCTCACCCGCTGCGGCATGCTGCGCTGTCGATCCACGCTCCTCCGCGCGTCGTTCCCATCCGGGCCACACTGCATGATGTCACTCCCCTGACCCGCCACGCTGCCCCGCCGCACTTCACCCGCGCCCGTGCTGTCTTGATTCAGCATGCTATGCCGCCTCGCTGGCCCCTCGGCTCCCCACACCGGCCCGTCCAGCGACGGCTTCAGCCGGATGCTGCCGCTGTGGCGCAGGCTGCCGTGCAGGCTGGAGCTCGCGCTCAGCAGCCGCTGTGGCAGGCTTCCAGAAGCGGGAAGGGTCGGAGGGATGACCCCTGGCAGCGCGGTGAAGCCCTGGCTCGTGCCGAACGGCCCGACGATGACGGCCGCGGTCTCCCAGACAGGGGTCTCCCTCAGCACGGCCGGTGAGGCCGCGCGGCCGGCGTGGGTGCTCATGCCACGCTTTCCGCCGCGCGGGCTCCTGCTGTGCGGAGCTGCAGCGGGGACCCGGCCGGCAGCGGAGTGGCGGGCGTGCGCCTTTGCCGCTTTCGCTGCTGCCGCACGGGCCCGCAGCGGGGACACACTGCGGTTCGCACGTGTCGCCGTCGGAGGGAGAGAACCTGCATGGTACACCAGCTGAACTCCATTGCATCTGCTCCTTTCACCCGGAAGTCTGCAAAGCATCCAGCTGCATCTGCCCACAAGAGATAGGCTGCCGGTCCGCAGCTGCACACTCTGTATTACAGACGATCCCAGATCCAGCTTACCACCTTGATTCTAGGTCCGGCAGCGTGGCGCCAGCGCGGCTGCAGAGGCTGACCTTGTTTGGGTTGATCGGCCAAACGAGCTGAAGCGATGCTGGCCAATTCCAAATCAACTTTCCTTGGGTCCAGCACACACACCTGCAGAAGCTTCGGCAGAGAGATCTGTTGCCTGGTCGTCCGGTGCAGCCTGGTCATGTCCAAACACGAAGGCACCCTCGTGCCCACGGGCCGCCGGCACATGCAAAGACTCTCCGGCCAAAACTCCAGTGGCACTGCCGTCTGATGCTCTGCATGCACGCGGCTCCTGCTGGCACTGCCGAGCAACCTCCAGGGCCGCCTCCCCTCCTCCTCCCGTGTCCACCTCCTCCGGAACGGCACGCGCGAGAACGCATGGGGCCACTCGCCCCTCAACCACATCTTCTGCGCCCTCACCCGTGTAGCCACCCTGCCGCTCCGCACCACCACCGTTCGGTCGTGGGAGGCCACCCACGCCCGCACTCTCCGCAGCACCTCCGTCAACATCCGCCTCCAATACCTCCCTGCCTTTCGCAGCACCGTCCGCCTCCAATACCTCCCCGTCTTCCACAGCACCGTCCGCCTCCACCCCGGCAACACCGTACCCATACTCTGCTCTGCCGCCTGCACCGGCGTGCGCCTCCCACCCACCTCTTCTCGCAACTCCGTCCTCATCGCCAGCCGCTCCACAGCCTCCGCTACTCCCTCCGATGTCTGCCGCCGCGTTGCCACCCGTCGCATCACATGCCATGGCCTCCGTGGCAGCGGAATCCAGCGGCTCCATGGCAGATGCTCCACCGCCATGTCCACCCTCATCCACACCCCCCTCACCCCTGCTGCCATCCAACCTCCCACGCCGTCCGGAGCCCAGTGCCTCGCCAGTGCCCGCATCAAGCGCCAGCAGCTCTACTCCAGCTCTGCTGTTCTCAGCAACCGCACCCGATCCCGCCGTCTCCGCTGCGCCGCCCCCCTCACCCATGCCTTCACCCGGCCGACCCCGCGCCCGCACAGTCGCTCCAACCACACTCCAGCTCCTCCTGGTGCCTCCAATCTCACTGCCGCTCCCCGCCACATCCTCTGCGCTCAGTGTGCGCTGTGACTCCTCCTCCTCCACAGCCGGCACGACGCTGGCATAGGTGCCGCCGTCACGCCCGCCCGCATCCGCCAGCGCAGCCATACGCCCCCCAATGCCCGCACGTGCATGAGCCACACCCGCTCCCGCGGGCGCCGTCCCAGCATGACACGCCCCGTGCAGTTCCTGCGAGCTCGCTGAGTCATCCGGCCACACGACCGCCACATCAGCATGCTGCAGTTCCCCTTCCAGCCAACGGCTGCTGTGCGTTACCCCGAGTTTGGCGCTGTCCACATCGCCTGCTTCCGACCAGCCCGGTGCGCGCTGACCCGTCAGGCGGCCAGGGCCCTCCAGGCTGCCCTCCTCTAGGCCACCACCGGCCCCATCATCATCCTCGTCAGCGCCGTCACGGTCAGCGCCGCCCCAGCCGGCATCGGCCGCCGCGGCAGGCGGCATCTGCGCCATCGCCGCGGTCGCGGCGGCGTCCAGTGCCACTGACAGCCGCTCCCGCAGCGCGGCACCGCCCCGGGGAGTCTTCGCCATCGCCGCGGCCACATCCTCAGGGGCGGTCGGCTGCGCCAGCAGGGGCCGCGCCCCCCCGGTCTTGCCCTGGCGTCTTCGTGCGTGCCTCTTCTGCCGCCGCCGCGCGCGCGGCTCCCCACCCGCCGCCCCAGCACCCTCGGCTGTGGCTGCTGTGGTGTCAGGACTGGGGGCCCCTGCATCCCAGCGAGGCGTCGCCCCCGCCGACTGCAACGCCGTCTGCTCCGGCAAACATCTCCAGGTACGGCGCACGCCAGGGAGAGCTCCCTCAGGGCACACAGGATCAAACTGTGTACTTCGGCGCAAAGCGCCCAGATGATGACAAACAAAGTCCCCTCCGACACGGAACGACTCACCGTGCTGCTATGTGCAGCTCATCTGCATTGACTCGCCAATGCCAGGCGTACTGTGTGATTGCAATGAGGGTACAAGCAAGTCAAAAGCGCTGTTTTACCATAGCTATGCGCTCTATGTGTCCACGGCAGCCATGCTTCATAGAACATAGACCGCCCCATGCTGTATATGCCAGTGGGGGGTTGTCGAGGTGGTTCGTGGGGCATGCAGCCAAGAGTATGGACACTACAGGTATCTCCCCACGAGGCAGCCGTGGCGCAGTACTGGGCAACCGGGATGTGTGGATAGGGATATCCTCGGATTCAGTCCTTGGATCAGTTGGATATAGAGGACTGTTTCCCAAAGATACACACGGACCGACGAGCACTGCTGCGGCGTCCATCACCGCTCCGCTGCTGTCCGGCTCGTGCTGTGCACACCACAGTCTGCCGTGGGGCTGGCCACACCGGTGCTGGGGGGTTGAACGCGTCCAGGCCACACATGCGGATGCAAAGGGAGGTGCCATGTGCTGCACCTGCGTTTCGCGGCAGCGCATCACCCGAGCGAGGGCGCTCCCCCTCCGGCGGTGCAGCGCCTCCAAGGTGGGCGGCGCGGTCGCCGTGCCTTCCTGGGGACTGTGACTTCAGCCTGTTGGAGCGGTCCCGATGCCGTGCCATGCTGGCTGCTCCTGCTCTTGCTGCGGATGCCGGTCGGGAGGTACGTTGACGAGCCCCGGTGCGTGAGCTGGCGGACGATGGGCGCTCAGCAGGCCTGCTAAGCCCGTGTTGGGGCGCGAGTTGAGCCGTGCAGGGCTGGAGGTCAGGTGTGCATGGCGGCAGTGAGGTGTGTTGGGGGTGCATAAGGTGAAACAGGGCAGCCTGCATCCTGCAGGGCCCCTCTGTGTTGGCACAGGTGCCTTGATAGACCCATGGAACGCAAGAACTAGCGTGAATATCAAATGCAGCACAATGGAGGTTGCGTTGCCAGCGCACTCCTTGGCACGGCCCGAGTCAAATCCCGGGCCTAGCTTGTCTACCACGATAAGACAGACGGCTGCCCCAGAGCACATGTTGTCATCATATCCACACGTCTTGCAACAGTGATTGCTGCACTGTGCAGGGATGTGAAAGACATGCACTGGGCATGCCACGTTATGCACACAACCCACACTCTGCCTCGAATAAATTCTTTCAGCACACCTTTCGATGTGTGAGTCCACAAACTCGGCGGCTTTCCGACAGGATCGAAGCTGCTTAGCTGAAGTGTGGTTCTGGAAGTTGGCGGGCAGGAGCCCAGCTGCATGGGCAATGAGGGTCTCTTCTGCGAACTGCAGCCTTGCAGCTTGAACCATGGCTGTGCCTGCACTACCAGGTGCGTTTATGCACCAGCTATCCAATCGGAACACATGGAAGTGCTCTTGGGCTGGTCTGCTGTATGCAGGCAACGGTGCATACAAAACAGGAAGCTGAAGTTGTGTCCTGGGAGACTGCTCAGACACGTGCTCGCTGTCTGGCCCTGGGGGAACAGGTGGCTGAGGACTTCAATACAACACACGCTGTGCAGGAAATGTAGTAACTGTTGCAGACAGTGGCAGGTGACGGGAAGCTTAGTTTCATGCGGGTGGCGCATGCGTGGAAAGCGAACCGTGTACCTCCACTGACAGGCCATTCCTGTGTGGCCAACTTCAGGAGCGACTGTGATGGGCCCAGGGCTGCAGGGGTGGCGTTAATATTGCAGCTTTGCGTGTTGTCATCGTGGGCTGAGTTGTTCTGAGCGTCATGATTTTGCTTCCGTTGCAGTTGTACAACTTTGTGGCGAAGGAGCGACAGGGCTGGCGAGGCGGTTGAGCCTGTGTGCGCAATGCCGCCTGTACCTTGGCGAAATGCGACTTCGTAAGCAAATATTGTATTGTGTGCCCGTTTGACCTCAGCTGCCTGTCGACGAAGCTGCACGTCGAGGCGATCCTACAAGTGTGACGAGGCACGTAAATGAATTGCATAGTGTATGGCGATTCAATGCCTTACAACAGGTTCATGAAAATTCAATGGTGAGCAGTAAGACCTTGGCAGAAGTGGAAAGCTCCAGCTGCCGTTTGACGAATCGCAGCTCTTGTGCCAAACTCTCTGCATCAGGTGTGTGTTGAGGTGTGCCAATGCCAGCCTGCTTCGAGTCGGGAAACGCATGTGAGCGTATTCGGAGAGTTGGAGCCGATTCAGGACGGCTTGTAGGCTTGGATGCCATGCATCAAACATCACCGTCGTTGCGGTATCGCAGAGCCCAGCCACGAAAGTGAGGCGCAGTGTTTGATTCAATTGTATCTGCCATCACGACTGGACGGATTAACTTACTCTGGGTAATGCAGCGTATGTTGCCCAACGATTGCAGGGTGGCCGGAGCTGAACCGCATCGCTGTTGTTCCGGTCAAGCAGTTAAATACAGGGTCATGGTTGTATACAGACACCAAACTATCACTAGAATCGTATAACTTCCGGATTCCAAAGAATGGAATGGATTACCGCAGCAGCACAACGACACCAATGCATGGTCGCAGCAGCTTGTTACGGCATGGTGCAGCATCGGCGGGAACTTGCTTCGCACTGGGAAAGCGCTCAGATGCATGACACGAACTCCGCCCTCTTCATGGCGATCGTGTACATGCGGACTACTCGATGCATTTGCTGGTGCTCGAGATCACGGCTGAGGGCTGTTCTTTCAAGCTGCGACAAACAATGGCGTGAGCTGTGTACTACGACTGCGAACATGTGCTAGTCCTCACGCAGAGCCAGCTATCTGCTGGTAACATCACTGCACAATGCAACAGAGTATGCTCGCATATGCGCAGCAGTTGGTGGCTGAGGCCAAGGGGGATGCAAGCACAGATGAAACGCAGTCTGCGGAGAGCCCGCAGCGCGACATGCAAAAATCTACATGCATTCCTAGAATACAACGAGAGCTACTAGAGAAACGTGCAGCTGAGAGGTCTCAGAAAAATAGCAGGCGTCGGTTGCAGGGAGGCATGTCTCTTCTCTCCATCCCAGGCAGCGCGACAGCTGTTTTGCTCCACCCCAACATGACAGCTTAATAACTTCGCAGATCCAGCTGCTGAACGACGTGCGAGGTTGAAGCGTGAGGCTGATGCTGCACAGCGCCAGGCATGCAAAGGCGAAGGAGACACAGTTACAAGGCATGTCACGATCGTTGACCCGAGGCATAAGCAGCCAAGACAAAAGGTACAACCTATGCTTAGCCATCTACAGAAGCATGGGATAGCTAGAACTCGGGCAAATTCATGTGCAACCTTATGTGGCATTTGAAGTGGTTCCAAGGTTGTGGCTGTGTTACGAAAGCGCGTGCTGGTTGGTGTCCAGGCCGACCAAGCTGTCCAGGGCGTAGCAGGACCTGCCTCGCCTTCATATGCTCCGCCAAAGGAAATCCCCGCAGCTCCTGTAACAAAAGGAGCATCATCGGCCCCACAGAAGAAGCCACCAGCGCTCACTGTCGCTCTGCCTCGCCTCGCCAGCATCAGGTCCACTGATTCTCAAACGAGCGAAGATTCCACATTTTCAGCCCCAAAGAAACCAATCCGCACCACCCCGCATCCTCGTGGTCGTTGGGGGGCTTCTCCCTGGACGATGGATCTACCTCCAGCCGCACCTGCGCCAGCACCACTGTCTCCTTCCCCTCCCAAGGGGTCAGGTTCCGGGCGGAAATCCGCATATGGTGTGCTTTAGCCGTCTACTACTTCGTCACCTTTACCACCTGTCCTAAGTACGGGGCATCATGGCCGCCAGCAACCAGAGGCGTGGTGCTGCTGGTGATTCCTAAACAGAGGCGGTGCAGTTGCAGCTCTGGCAACTGGTGACTCTCTAGCCATGACACTCCACTGGCTTGCCCCATAGCAACGTGATGCACCTGAAACTCATGGAATGATCTCTCTGCAGGTGCTCAGGCAAAGCCAAAGCATGGACCTGGTGCACCGCCAAATCCGTTGATGCTCAAGCATGCTCGGGTCATGACACCCAGCGCATGGGACACATCCCAAGAGCACACCCACGTCCAAGATCTGTTAGACTGGCACTTTGCGGTGCGATCCTGCCTCTGCTTAGCTAACTACAGCTGCGTACAGTTGCGTACTTACTTCGATGAAGCGCCTGCTGCTCGTTGCTTCCTTGCACAGATCCTGGCATCCCAGGACACGCTCGTGTTCTCACACGATGTTCCACGGAGCAAGGAGCACCAGTCCAACACGCCACTGAAGCATGCTTGACCCCGACGTGCTTGCCAGATGCTGCTCTGTCGCTGTGTTGATCACATGCATTCACTCTGATGAGATGTTGCACGCCCCAGCCGTCCCAAGCAGCCGTTACAGCACGCACCCGTGGTCCTCGCGCAATGCGGCAGTGCCACCACAGCGCAGGCCCACCAGCAGCGCTGCGACAACTGAATATCTCCCGGGTGCTGCTGCTACTCTGGGTGCGACAGTGAAAGTGAGGTCACCGCATGCAGAACAGCGGTGGAGCCGTGGAGGCGCCGCAGCTGCGGTCGTCCACGCCCAGCAGCGCCAGCGGCCCGGCGGCCACGCCCAGCGTCGCGTCGTCGTTTGCTCACGAGGATGAGCTGCTCGTTCTGCAGCACCTCACCCGCTGGAACGCTCTGGACACTCTGGCGGGCCGGGCCGTGCCGTACCTCTTCGAGTCTGACCTCCCAGTACGTTCCCCGCAGCACCTGTTCCGAATCTCCAGTCACATCTCCAGGTCAGTGGACATGGGGAGCTGCGTCCTTGGCGCGCGCCTACGCATGTGTCGCATGCATGCGTTACGTGCCGTTCCAAGGTTGATAGTCGGAGCGGAAGGGGAGAAACTGTGTCAGAGGGGGTGATTGGCAGCGACGAGGGGATGATGAATGCGCGTTGCCACGATGGCTCGGCTGCGGCACTATAGAACGCTGTCGGAAAATGCTGCGGTGCTTCGCAGGGCTTTGTCGATCCACACGTGCCGTTCTGCCAGAAATGGCTTACGGTTCGCCCGGGGACTCCGGAGTCCGGCGCGGACAGCGTCGCGTCCGCTGCTCGGCCGCCCCTGGCCACTTCCACCTTGCTGTTGAAGCAGGCATCCGTCGCACACGGGCTCGTGGCGCCCGTGGCAGAGGCTGCAGCGGTGGAGCCGCCACGCGCCATCCCAGCGGCGTACTTCGCGCCGTGCTGGGAGGGCACTGTGGGCGTGGAGCGGCTGCGGGAGCAGCGGCGGCTGGGGTGGCGGGTCGCTCCGCCGGGGGGCCCCGGTGCGGTGACGGCGCCGCCGTGGCCGCACCTGCCGCTGGTGCGGCCGCGGCGGCCACTGCAGCCGGGCGCCGGGCTGGGAGAGCTCAGCGGCGATGGCGGTGCGGTCCCTCCTGAGCACCAGCCATGCGGCTGCTGCTTGCTCTGGGCGATGGAGGCATGCCTGTTGTACGGGCGGGCGCGATCTACTGCCACGTGACCAGGATTGCTGCATAGAACCATGCAAAGCGTCCCACAACAGCTGTGTCAGTCGGAGTGTATCATTTGCATCGGGAGTCCTCGGGTGTATCATCGGGTGTATCATCGGGTGTATCATCGGGTGTATCATGTGCATCGCGGGTCCCGATTCGTTTACGTCCTCAACTGATCCGGTGAGGTGCCACCACGTGCTAGTGCGTAGGCATGCATGTGTTCGTCTAGTCACCCGTACGTTGCTGTCAGCAGTACTCAGTGGGAGCCAGTGCAAGGCGTCTGCGATTGATTCTTGATTCATACCGGCTAGCAGCGCCGCCGATCGCTGTAGCTGTTACTGTTTGATGTGCCAGGGAGGTGCAGCCTCTGCAGCGGCCTGCCACTGCTGCCTCGAGCAGGCCTGCATGTGGATCTGCTGCATGGAAGCCGGACCCGAACCTTCCTGCAGGCAGCTGTCGAGAGGGGGAGCGACCTCCCGCGCCGGGGGTCCTGGGCCACTGCACGTTCCGAGATGTGACGCCGCATTCGTTCGCGACCACCTCGCGGCCGGCGACTTCCATCCGGGCCGCATCGAGCCCCGTTCTGCGGCCCCAGAACCCGCCACTCCCGGCACCCGGCCGGAAGCCGCTGCGGCGGCCAGCTGCCGCCGCGGCGTCGCCGACGGGCAGCGGCTTGGAGCCGGGGGGCGAGGGCAAGCCGACCCCCGCCACGGCGGCTGATATTCAGGCCGCATGGCTCCGGCAGGAGAACCGCGGTGAGCAAGGCAGCCAGTATGTGTTTCTGCAAGTGGAGGTGCGAGCCGCCCCACCGTGCCTGCGCCGTACCGCAACAGATGTGCGGTATCAGCTGCGCGGCCGTGCTGTAGCCGGCGTCGTCGGGGACAGGCGAGTAGAAGGCCATGCCGTAACACTTGTGTGCAGCTGATCGGGATGCTGGTTACAAAAGAGTAAACGGGCAAAATCACCAAGTGGACCAATTCACGGAATATACAACCGCAGCGTATACTGGTCGGGACGCATGCCAGCCGTTTGAATCATGTCTTGATGTCCGCGGCAGTCTCGTGCCGAGCGCGATGCCGACTGCGTGGCTTTCCACAGCGTCGATCACCGACTGTCGCCGCATTGCACGCTGGTTCCTTTCGCGCAACTCCACCAAAGTCACAGCTTGTGCTGCTCGCAGTTCATGAGCAGCCACTGCTGTCTACGCAGCTGCTGCGATACATCTGCCTGGACTTCCGTTCCCCATGTTCGTGTGGCGAAGCACACTTGCATCACATGCATGTCTCACAACAGACCGCCTCCCGATCCACATCGTACCCGATCAGCAGCTCCTCATCAGCGTTGTGAAGCTGGCTGGTGGTCGGGCTCAGGCCGAGCTTGTTGCAAGTATCACACCGGCGCTTTTGATGAGAGCCCACCACTGTGTCGATGCTGCAGGATGAGCTGCGATGTGCCACCGCCTCGCGGGAGACCGCAGGCCCGTACTTCCCGGTGGGTGCGGCGGCGCGGCTGCAGAAGCGCACCATGGGCAACCCGGTGGACCCCGTGCTGAACCTGTCTCATAGCCTCTGGGGCCTGTCGCAGTTGGCTGCATTGCAGGTGCGTGCTGCAACAGAGTCACCGGGGTCTCTGCCCCAGCCACTGGCAGCAGAACGCTTCGAGCCTGACCATCACAACCGGACACTCGGCCTCGTTGCATGCATGCACATCACACGCCGTTTGTCCGTCGTCACAGGGCTGCCAGGCTGGGCTACATCAAAGTCGTGCTTTCGTCATCCAGCGTGCTACAGTGGATGTGTTCGGTTGCTGCTTTGATCCAGGCTTTTGAGGTCTGGCTGGTGTAACATTTTGGAGACCGTCCTCAAGTCTTCCAGGTCGATATGCCATCCACGTTTGTGCGGAATAACTCGTCGTCCGCCGTGCACCGGGTGGGCTGCATCGGCTCAGTGAACATTGGCTCAGTGAACAAACTAGCTTTCCGGGGTTGAACAAAGTTGACACAGGCGGGCCCACACGTGCTCATATGCCCGTCACCACCTGGGCCTTGTCCTCCGAGCTTTCCTGGTTTTCGTGGCCAGCGAGCGAGTTGCTCTCCGCTCGCGATCAGTGCGTTCCTGTGCGGCAGGCGTGCCATGTTGCCCCACAGGAGCTGCCTGCCACAAGGCTGTCCTTGCTGTTCCCTTCACCGCACCAGGGCAGGCTGCCCTGGCCGCCACAGGGCATGCGCTGTGCTTATGCGCCCCATAGCGCATGCATGTATGAATGCATTGCCGTATTCACACGGCCAGCGACGACGTGTGTGGCAAGGCAGTGGCGTGCATTTGCTCGTCTCGCGCAGCTGCAACCACACGGTTATTGGGGCCGTCCGCTGCGCAAGGCCAGCACCGCCCCGATGCAGGAGGTCCTGCGCCGCAGCCCGCACATCGTGGAGCTGGACATCAGCCACAACGGCCTCACAGACCCCGCGCTGCACATGCTCTCCGAGGGCATGTTCTCCCCGGCGTGCCGCCTGCAGCGCCTCGGCGCCGCCTGCAACCACCTCTCCGCCGCGTCCGTCGAGCTCCTGATGCCGCACTGACGCGGCGCCGCCGCCGACGGCGGCCATGAATGAGAAAAGCATGCCTCTGTTGGCGCCGTTGAGTGCACCCAGGCCGGCCCATCCGAAGCCCATGAGGAATGCGGCCACGGACTGGAAGGAGAGGAACTTGAAGACGGCGGAAGAGTCTACGGCGTGGCCCGCGTCGTGGTCCATGCCGATGTCATGCCCGATGTGGCCGAAGATGGCCATAAGGAGACGGATGGCGAAGACACCGGTGCCCAGGAGGGCCGGGACGCCGAACCAGGCCGCGTTTCCGCCGAGGAACAGGTCGAGCATTGGACACCCCCGAAGACCCGTGTGCGGACGACTCCGACGACCTTGGAGAGTAGCCGGTATTCGGGCCTTCAATGGACCAATGGGAAAGGGGGGCGTGGAGTTTCAG
>JAUMHO010003323.1:0-16358 GCA_032360965.1 Ulva armoricana | reverse complement strand
CTTTTTTTAGTGACACTACTGCTTTTCAATAGCTTATGAAAAAGGTATGGATATTATGAAGGTTGGGATAACGAAGGAAATCCAAATGTTTGGATTTCCTTCGACATACGCACTGTGTTCATTGTCTGAGAAAATGGGTCTTCGAGGGTGTTGATCTCGCAGCCTATCTACCTGTTCTTAAAACCTATATGGGGCACTATTCTTTCCAGGATACTGCTCACTATTTACGTCTAACCGCTGAGCTCTATCCAGATATCATCGCGAAAACTGAAAAGGCATTTGGTGACATCATCCCTTTGCACGAAGAGGTGCTGCTATGAAACCAACAGACTTTGCCAAAGCACTGTCAAATTATCTGGGTATGTATCTACCCGGGCAGCGTAATGTGAGTACGAATACAATCAGATCCTATCGCGACACGTTCAAACTTTTGCTGATGTATTGTCAGCAATCTCATCGTCGATCAGTTGATCGATTGTGTTTAAAGGATATCGATAAGGCACTTGTCATCAGCTTTCTCGATTGGCTTGAACATGATAGGGGTAATTGCATAGCCACACGAAATCAGCGATTAGCCTGCATCCACGGGTTCTTTCGTTACCTTCACATTGATGATCCGACGGGGCTACTCCAGTATCAGCATATATTATCGATACCCAGTAAAAAAGCACCTGTAGCCACAGTGTCACACCTGACACCAGATGCGTTGACGTTGATACTCGCTCAGCCGGACACATCAATTTCCTCTGGACGCAGAGATCTGGTTTTACTCAGCACACTCTACGACACAGGCGCACGCGTGCAAGAGCTCATTGATCTAAGCGTGCGTGATGTCAGGTTCGATCCACCGGCAATCATCTCGCTAACAGGAAAAGGGCGCAAGACACGGCAGGTACCGCTGACGACGAACACTGTGTCATTGCTTAAGCAATACATCAAAGAGGTGTTCGGTGATATCAGTGGCACAGCCGACAGGCCCTTGTTCCATAACCGTATGCACAGCAGGTTGACTCGCGCTGGCATCGCATACATTTTGAACAAGTACGTAAAGCAAGCCCGTGAGAAATCAGAGATTGTCCCCACCAACGTTAGCCCTCATCAAATGCGGCACACAAAGGCTATGCTGTTGCTTCAATCTGGAGTAAACCTCATCTACATACGGGATCTGTTGGGGCACGTTGATATAGCAACTACTGAAATATATGCCCGAGCTGACACGGAAATGAAGCGAAAAGCCCTTGAAGGTGCTTATCCAGAGATAATAAATGAAACGCTGCCGCACTGGACCAAGGACGGTAACCTTCTATCGTGGTTGGGTTCTTTGTAGTGTTCTAGCAGACATCGTTATGTAAAGCCTTTTGGCAAGGATCGTACGAAAGTAAGTGCTTTCAACGATTGGCTTTGCATAACGATTAAGTATTGATAAGGCGGTGTAGTTAGTCCGCTTTTGGCAAATTTGTTTCTGCATTATGCTTTTGATGGTTGGATGGAAAGAACTCATCCGACAATATCGTTCGAGCGTTATGCGGACGATATCATTTGTCATTGTGACAGTCTTGAGCAGACTAAGTTATTGAAGACGTCTCTGCAAGCACGCTTGAACGATTGCGGGCTACAGCTGCATCCCGACAAGACTCGTATTGCCTATTGTGCTGATGCAAATCGGCGTCAGCAGTACGAAACCGTTCGGTTTGATTTTCTGAGTTATACCTTTAAACCACGCCAAGCATTGAATCGTCGAGGGAGACTGTTTACGAGTTTTTCCCCAGCGGTCAGCGACAAGGCAGGTAAGCTTATGCGATTGAAGATTCGTCAATTGAGTTTGCAACGGCTTAGTAGATATAGCCTGGAAGAGTTGTCTGTCCGTATCAATGCTCTGTTGGATGGGTGGGTCAGATATTTTGGTCTATTCCATCGGACGGCACTTCAGCGTGCGCTGCGAACGTTGGATCTGCACATCGTGAAATGGGCTCAAAAGAAGTTTAAAAGACTTCATAAGCACAAGACACGTGCATGGAACTGGTTGACGGGTCTAAGGACTCGCGCACCGAGTTTGTTCTTGCATTGGACCATTGACTGGCAAACGTCTGGGCGATAGGAGCCGGATGACGCGAGAGTGTCACGTCCGGTTTTGGGAGAGCGTAGGGGTGTGATTCCCCTGCGCCACTCATCTTCCGTTGTATCGGCTTGAAAGCATTCTCAAGCGCTATGGCGGGTCGATCAGTCGCTCAACCATGGCGGGCTGGCTGATCCGGCTCTCTTGTCAGTTAGAGTGCGTAGTTAACCGCTTGCAAGAGGTCCAATTGACAGCGGATTATCTGCAAGGCGACGAAAGCCGTATGCAAGTGCTAAAAGAAGGCGGTATGGACCCGACTGGCGATAAATGGATATGGGCACTTCGAGGAGGACCACCGGACAAGCCGGTCGTGTTCTTTCATTACAACAAAAGTCGTGGTGGCAAAGTCGCGAAAGACCTGCTCGAAGACTTCAGTGGACGTTACTATCAATGTGATGGCTATGCTGGCCAGCAGATGGGTGCGCGTGGCCATAAGGTCACCATCGTCGGGTGTATGGATCATGCCAGGCGCAAATTTGTGCAAGCTGAAAAAGCGCTAACCCAAAAGGCGAAATCGGGAGCCCCAGCGAAGTGTACAGTCGCACGTTCAAAAATGGATGCCCTGTACCGCATTGAACGGCAGATGGATAAGCTTGATCTGGATGACGCACAGCGTTACGCCTACCGCAAAGAGCATGCAAAACCGAAGCTGGATGAATTAAAAATCTGGCTGGAAAAAAACAGCAGCAAAGTGGCTAAAGACACGTTGACACATAAGGCTATTAGCTACACCTTGAACCAGTGGGAATATCTGATTGCATACTGCGATCACGGTCAGCTGAAAATCAGTAATGTACTGGTTGAGAACGCCATCAGACCATTTGTGATAGGCCGCAAAGGATGGCTTTTTGCCGATACATCTAGCGGCGCTAAAGCGAGCGCGTTGTACTATACGTTGATTGAAACGGCTAAGGCCAACGACATTGATCCCTTCAAATACATACTGCATTTGTGCAAACACATTGCCAACGTCGAGACTGCTGAAGAGATCGAGACACTGCTACCTTGGAATGTAAAGGATCAGCTTCAACAGAGAAATTCAGTAGAACCCTGATTTGGGACCGCTTACACTTGATCAGCACCCGGTTTTTCTGCATCTTGTCGAGCAAGATTTCCAGAGAATTAATGTCAAGAACACCGGCGCCCGCGGATTGAGCTTGGATAACATTCTGCGCTGTCTTTTACTCAAGCAGATGCTGGGTCTTAGCTACGAGAAGCTAGCGTTTATTCTATCCGATTCCCCAACGTACCGAACGTATGCTCGATTGCGCGAAGGCCACTCACCATGAGAGCGCAGTATTGAAAAGGTGAGCTGCAATGCAACGGACTCTAACAATTCCAGTCGTTGGGTTGCTGAAGTTGAGCATTTCCGTGACCTGTCACTTCGCGTTGTGAACCAAACACAACGTCGTGTTTACATGAATGAGGCTGTGCCAACGTCAGATAAACTGGTCAGTTTTTTTGAACCACACACCGATATTATTGTTAAGGGTCAACGCGACGTGCAGCACCCCCCCCCTGTGGCAGGATAGTTGTCGCCCCTTTTAGTATTAAACAGGAGGCGGGATGAATGAGTTGTGAGAGAGCGTACGTCAGATGAATATAAGCAAGCAGTTATCAGAAAGTTAGCCAATACCACGCTGTCAGAGCGGCAGTTTGCTATCGAAGAAGGCATTGCTTTCTCGACATTGCCCACTCGCGATCCGATATCGACAAACTTGCGAATCAGATGAGGCCAACACAGCTGCCGACGATCATCAGGAAAGCGGGTGTATCTGACATAGTCACCGGTTACAAGGTAGCCGGAGAATTCACCCAACAGAGTATCGGCCACCTCTTTGCCGCGGGAGACCTGAGTGAGCAGATAACAGGCTTTGATTGTCACTAGAGCCCACTACCAGCAACACTCATTAGCTCCGAAATGCCTTGTTTCATCGGAATGGGCCACGGGTTGTTGACGAACATGTTCGCCAATTTGCCGGTACGGCTCAGCTAACGCGGTGATGCCTTTTGCCTGAGCCTGCGATATCACCCCGGCACTGAAGTTCAACTGCCAGTGTTCGCGCAGGTAATCCTGAATATTACGGATCGACAGATGATAACGCCCGGGCAAGTGCGCAATGAGTGCGATCAGGTTGGGTCCCATCTGGCCCGCTGGTACGCTGTCAGGTGTGCTTGCACTGTGGTATTTGCCACATCCGCTGCATTGTCCTCCGAAGAGCTGATGCTCGATAACAGAGAATCGCACAACAGGAATATCAAACACCTGATGGCGACAGCGAGGCTCTGGCTCTATCACTACCGATCCACCACAGCCAAACAGGGCGGCAGGAAAATACCGCTGTATCTGATCAACATCGGTTTCAGGTACGAGAGCGCGTTCATGCTTTTCATGACCCGGCTGCGCGCCCTTTCGATTCTGGGATCGAGGCTTCTTTCGCCGCTTGGCCCGTTGTGAGGTTGAGTTCGAAGAGGGAGGGCGAGACGAATTGCGTTCGTTCAGTTCTCGAACCTTCTCGACCAGCCTCGTTCTGCGCCTTCAGATCCGAGGCCAGCGATTCAAGCTGACTGACGATGCCCCACAGCTGCGCGATCTGAGTGCGAGACTCATCGAGCGTTTCGGGTGGATTGGACAGATGCGGATCGAGCACAGAGTCGGCTACAAATTACAAAATGTGTTGACTTGGGATTAGCCGATTAACTGGAAAACGCCATTCGGGTGCCGTGAACACTTACCTTCGAATCCACCACTTCACAGATATACTTGGCTATAGTATTAGCTGTATATAAGGCGATAGACGTAAAAAACGGTGACTGCGGGTTGAGACACATATGTGGCTGGAAGAGATCGCACTTCCAAACTTTTACGCATCGTCAGTGATCAGCGCGGTACCCCATACGCTCCAACAATCCGTTCAGAACCTCCAGATCTTTCCGATAATCAACTACTAACAAGCCCGCCGCCAGATCCAGTGAAACGGGACTGCCGAGTATTTCACTGAGCCTACGCTCGACTCTTTGGGTCTGTTGATCCTGTGCCGCGCTGACACTGGTGCCCTGCCCTGCTGAATTCTTGTCGCGTGCGGCTTTTTCAGTTTGCCGAACACTCCAACGAAACTGAATGGCAGCGGTAGCCAACCGCAGTTGCTGTTCGGCACCAGGAATACCCGCTATCGCCTTCGCCTGACCTAGGTTGAGCATCCCTTCGGCGATAGCGTGTTGCACCAGATCCGGCAACCCTAGCAATCGAAGCCTATGGGCGACGTGAGAACGACTGCAACGTTCATCCCGTGCCAGTGCCGAGATCGCACCGTAGGATCGCCCACTGGGCAGCCCGTCGAGTGTCTTAGCGTATCGTTTGGCCACCTCTATCGGGTTTTCCCGCCGACCCAGGTTCAATAACGCATCAGCCTGCCTATCACTGACATCCTCACGCACCACTATCAGGACTTCATGCATTCCGGCGCGCTGAGCCGCCAGCCAGGTTTCCGCGTTACTTAATATTTCATAGCGTCGCGGCTCTGTCTCACGGACGACGATGGGCATCACCGGGCCGAATTCCCGTACCAATGCCATTAACGCTCCAGAAACAATGGGTATACGTCGTTTCGGTCGCCGAGGGCTGAGAAATAATTCTTCGATACCTACACGCTTTTCCATGATTGAATCGTGCCACGTGGCACGATTCACCGCAAGTTAGTGTTCAATTTTGCAACGAGCAACATCAATTGCTTCAGCACAGTTTTTGACGTACACCTGCTCCGCCCTGTTCAGCACACTTTCTGACGGACCTAAAGAAACGACTTCGCTTCGGTGACGCAGCTGGCTACCGCACTCATACTCAACTTAGGGATCAAGCTGGGGATTTACTCAGCGTACTCAGCAGGTTGTCAAAGTCCATCTTCAGTTTTTTGACCGCTGCTTCATCGAGTTCTTTCGGTAACTGACAATCGATCGCAAGCTTGCCGGTGGCAGAAGCCTTTAGCAGTGTCAGGTTGCCGAACTTTTGGGGGCGCGACCGGCGCACTACCGATTTGCCGGCAGCCGCTTTTTTCAGCTCAGCGATAACCTGCTTTCCTGGCTGTGGTTCATCGGATAGCTCCTGTGCACGATCCAGCACCCGTTTACCGGCCGCGGCATCGCCCATCAACAATTTGATAGCAGTACCATGATGGGTCTTAAGCTCACGAATATCGGCATACGCTGCGACAATAATCTCCGGCACTTTGGTCAGTTCCAACAACTTCGAAAAATTGCTTTTATCGATCTCCAGAAACTTTGCCATTGCTGACTGGTTATCATCAAAGTACAGCGGTAGTGCTGCCACGTAGTCGTGCGCGCGCTCGTAATCACTGATGTCTTCACGATCGCGGTTCTCGATATCCTGAAGAATAAACGCCTGCTTGTCAGTCAGTTCGCGCACTTCGACCAGCAGCTCCCAGCTCAAGTAGGTAGCTGTCCAGTGTCGACGAGCACCGCATATCAGCTCATAGTCGTGGGCATCGTCGTTATCTCGTTTGCGCACGATGGCCGGAAACTCCTGCTTACCAACGCGCTTGAAACTATCAATCAAATCGCGGCAGCGATTCTCTGACAGTCGTTCGTAGTCGCGGTTATGGCCGTCCCACAAACGCACTCGAGCAGGATCATGTAGCAATGTTTGAACAACTCGCTGCTTACCGGAGGCCATCCGACCCAGCGGGTTATCCTGCTTGGCCAGCAGCGAGCTTCGCTGTACGGTGCTAGCACGTACCGCCGTGGGCGCTTTGCGGGGCGCTGCCAGTGGTTCCGAGGCGGCTTTAGGTGTCGGTGTTTTCAACATTGCCAGTCGATCTTTGTTCTTTTGACTCATCCGATCAAAGCTCCGGTTTAAATATAATAATCAATGTATTCAACAAGATAGCGCGTGGTAAATTTACCACTCACAGTAATGCATGGCCTTCAGCCTTGAGCTTTGCCTTCTGACTAGGCCAGCTGTTGCGTATCAATAGTTCGATTTCACCAAACACGCTGTTCAAGGATGTCAGGCAGCGCTTGTAGGTCTTGTTCGATGTTGTCGGACCTGCCAGTTCGTATACAGTTTGCCAGTTGGAACTAGCGTTATCGATTTCTGCCGACTGTACCAGTGGAGAGCGTAGAACAGATCCTGCGTAATGCTCACTCATCAGCTGTGCCATGAACTCCTGAGCCGACTTTCCCGGATCGTACTTAGACACCAACATTTTGACAAAATCGAACCTCAGTGGCTCTTCAATCGTACTACTCACGGAATTGACAACCTCGAGCATCATCCGAAAAAAAGTTATTGTGGAATGATAATCGTACATCGCAGGTGGCGTTGGCACGATCAGGCCATCGAGTGAGCGTGCAACGTTTAACGAAATCATGCCCAATGCCGGTGGCGGGTCCAAAATCACAATGTCATACGCATGCTCGATAGTGAGCAATCCCTCATGCAGTCGACTGACCCAATCCTGTCCGCTGGACCCTGCCATTGACGCCAAATGATACTCAGCGCCATACAGCTCAAGATTTGCGGGGATGATATCCAGTCGGTCCCAGTAGGTCCCTCGAACGCAATAGGCAAGATTATCCTGCTCGCCGGACATAAATGGCATTAAGGTATCTTCAGCCGCCAAATCCAGATCCGGACGATAACCGAATGTTGTCGTGCTCGACCCCTGGCTATCGCAATCAACCAACAGCACCCGATATCCCTTTTGCGCCAGATACTGCGCGAAATGACAGCACAGGGTTGTCTTGCCGACACCACCCTTGAAATTCTGAAACGACATACGAAACGGCTTTTCGTCTGCTGCCCGACCAGGGTTTATGTTGAAGTGATCACGCATGGCGTTGACTCCCTCCAGCGTGTAACCGGACCGACGTCCCTGCTCATTTTTGTCTGGTGGCGTCAACTGTCCACCATTTTCTGCCTTACGTATGCCGTTGGTGGACCGCCCAATCATCTCGGCCACCTCGGTAATCGAATAACGTCGTTCCAATGTCTTGCCAACTGACGGCTCAAACTGCAATTCGTGCAGTCGCTGCACTACGTCGTCGGATCGGTCAATGATCTGCGCGAACGCTCTCATTGTCGGGGGCAGCGTGCTCTCGTCGTATTCGCCGGCTTCAGTGACCTGCGGAGTGATCTGATCGACCATAGTGATTCCAGTTAACAATCTGGGATCAATTGTAGACTGATTAGCATTTTTGCGCTAAAACAGTCATAATTCGCGCACTCTTACCGCGGGCGACTCAGTATCGCTTCGGAGATCGAATATGACACACACACAAAGCGATCCCGAGATCGATTTCGACACAGAGAACCCAATGGCGGCCTCCAGATCGGACCCCCTGCTTTTAAAACTAGAACAGCTGGCCGCAAAATCGATTGCTCGTGACGCCCAACGACAGGCTGATATCGCCGTTACTGATTCGTTACCAATTGTCGATGACACCGCACCCGAGCCACTGACACGATTCGCACAATCAACTCACACGCGGATGGCGTCTATAGAACGTGATCTGCAACGTATGGAGAGTAACGGATTTTTCGTCTCTTTTCCGATTCGCCCAGGCAACGAGTTCCCCACGCTTTTAACAAGATTACCGATATTTCGTCCCACTCGACGACGTCATCAACAGCAATTACAAAACATCGACAATGCCATTGAGTTTTCAACACCTTTTGGTACGGGAAAACGGCATGGGCCACCATTGACCGTTCGTGACGAAGACACCCTTATTGCTCTGACACGATTACGCTCCAGACGCCTGATCGGCACGCCCACAGATCTACCCGTATCTGTCGCTGATATCTACAAGACAGACACGGGCCGCGTCGGTGTGCATTACGTCGTGTGTTCAATCGAGCAACTGAACACTGAAATGGGACTAACCGGTGGGGGCTCGAATTTCAATGCCACGTTCGAGTCGGTCAAGCGCTTAGGTGCCACACAGCTGGAGCTGAATCTAAACAAGCATGACCGGTACCTGAAGCTTGTCACTACAGGTCGAATGATTCCGATCATCCAGGTGCAATGGCAGGTCCATCAAAGTGACGGGTTGCTGGTCGTGATCTTCCCGCCGGTTATCGCACAATGGCTGGAAAATGAATACACCTTTATAGACTGGAGCGTGCGACGGCAGTTGGGAGACCTTGGCAAGGCATTGCACCGGTTTCTGTCGGGTCAACCGAAACGCTATGACAATACGGTTGCCAAGATCTGCGAGACGGTGGGCTATGACGGTCCAAGCAAAAATGCCAAACAACGACTGGGTGGCGCTTTGGATGAACTTGTCAGGGTAGGGTGGTTGTCAGAGTATGCCTTCGAGGGGACGGGGCGAAAGACGCCGCTACGATTGAAAATCACACGCGAATAGAGTCACGTCATAATGTGTGCTAAAAGCGTTAAACTGGCAATACACTGTATATTTTTATAGCACAAATATTGTCGCCAAATGATATTCAATCAATAGCAACTTATCCACAAGGCAACGTCATATAGTGTGCTGAGCAACGTAGTAAACTGTGCGCAGCGAGGTCATTAACTGTGCTCTGAGACGTCCGAAAGTATGCTGAGTTACGTCATAAACTGTGCTAAACAGAATGAAGTGAAGCAGTAACTCATTGATTCAACGATATAAATTCTGATGATCGTTTTCTCTAGTCCTCTTTAGTTCTTTATATAGTCCTATCCAGTACCGAACACTGTCAGTGTCGTTTTGATTTTTTTATATAATTATTTGATACGGCGGTCTATTTTCTATCACCGGGCAGGATTATGTGGAGGGCGATCGGCAGCCGTCACTGAATTGCCTGCGGACTCGTCTAGCTGGTCTATGCGATGAATACATCGTAGTGTCTTGTGATAACTGCCAGGTCCCCTAAGGATTGTTGAACCAGTAGTGTTCTATTCAGGCGTTTAGGATGAATAGTACTGGCTATATCTGAACAGTTGATCGGATCGGACCGAGTAGAATCTGCGCGTGCACGTTATCGACGGGACACCGTGGAAGGGCAGGGTGCGACATATGCTGGCAGAGATTCTATTTTCCATCGCTGCGCCGCTGTATTGTCTCGAGATCGGCGTTGCTGATACTGTTTTGCTCCAATCCAACGGTCTTGGGCAAAGCATCCGAGTTGTGCTTAAGACTATCTGGGCGACGAGACTCGGTTTGCCGATAGCACCGGTGTAGAGCTTGATTGTTCATCGTTTCCCCAATTGATCGATGATTGGATCAATGAATATCTGCAGGATGCTACGAAACAGTTTTCCACAGAACAAGTTTTTTATTTTGCTTGGCATCATTTTAGGCTGAGGTAAGTGTCAGCTTGATTACCTGGCAAGTGTGAGGCGTGACGATATACCCGCCGACTCAGGCCCGCTGTTTCAAGACCCGATGAGGTACTGAGATTTCTGGATATTATGACTGTACCAGGCCTCGGTTCTAGTAAACGAGCATATAATTCTAGCGATCAATGCCCTCGCTGTGCAGTTACCACATGGATGTCAGTGACCATGAAATTTGCGAATTCCGGGTCTATAGAACTCGATGCTGCTGCTTTTGGCATTGGAGAAGTTTTCCGCAGATGAATGCATTACTAGGCGCTACTGACTGAATATTGATCGTCCGGAGACAATGTAAAGCCTCGATGGTTGAGACGCTCGTTCCTGGATGTCCTCCATACCGTAACAGTAGGGCGCCTAGCTCGAATAGTGTGAGATTGGTCTGATTTGCAAATGCAGGTGTGAGACCGACACGCTAAAAAAGCCCAGGATTGCAGGCTCAGTCGATGCAATATCGCCAATTAACCACACAAAAGTGATGAATACCATGGCGCTGAAATCATGTGGATCAGAAATTACCGACTGATTCTGATAGCGCTATATTTAACGCATCAAAGATGAGCGTGTCCAACACAGGCAAGAACACAACCACTTTGTAGCATCAGTAAAATCAACACGGCGTAGGGTCCCCGTCTGTCCGTTTTACGTATAACGCCGCGCAGTTCCATTCTCATCAATGTTCTTGAGTGGCTGTAATTTTTCAACCAATTGCGCAATCTTGGTATCGTGCAACTAAATCGCTTCGTATTCTAGCGAGTTTGATTACAGGACCAATGCCTTGAATCTTGATGGACAACGACTACTGCTCTCTACACTTGATCGGTTGGACAATTTGCTACTTTATTAGCACTCAAAGAGAATACGGCCCAGTTTGTCTTAATGATCTGTGGAACTGGTGATAGTAGGCACCTCTTTGAGCTGAACGACGTCTTCGGTTTCTGTTTCCAGTGTGTCCCGCTGCATAGGGTGTTTTAGCCTATGTGGTCTGTTGCTTCCGGGGTGGAAGAGCTGAATCACTGCGCCGAGGTAGGTCAGGATAATTGAAATGGCAAAAAATGATGGGCTGGCCAACACCACGTCGATCCAATTGGGCCTGACGTTGAGTGGTTCGTTCAGCCCCTGACGTGTTATTTGCAGAGCGACGTGCGAGGTCGTTGAATTGGCGGTGACTGCGAAGCCTTGTCCTGTTGGAAGGAACAGTGCAGAAATGTGGCCGAGTACGACATGTGGTTGCCATTTTTCATTGGTGGAGGGTACGGCACAGGGTTTACCGTCTAGACCATTGGCGACTTCGCGTCTATCCACATCGGCGACAACCAGCACGTTATCCCCGTGTCGTAGATTGCCTGAGGTTATTCTGTCCGGACTGCGATTGGTCAGCCAAGCTAATGGGTCTTGATCAAAGAATTCATACTCACCACTTTGCAGCAGCGGGCGGCCGGTTGAGGCTACTTCGCCTATTTCCAAGTACCCGGTGAATGCCTGCGCGCCACTGTTCTGGAAGGCCTCATCGCTGAGGAAAATTACAGTGTCCTTGTCGTCTAGCACATCTTCTGATGCGATGATCACGACGCCTTTAAGTGCCGGAATTCTCACGATAGTTGCGCTATCACAACTCTGCCACTGGATATCGCTGCGAGGCAGTGTAGTTAGCCGTTCTTTATTGCTGCAATCACCCAATGGGCAACTGAATGCACCTTGGAGCTGCCATCTACCTTCACCGGAGAAAATGACCTTGGCATGCATTGTTTCGGCCGATAAAGTGACATTGCGTTGTGGTGAGGTGATCAATAATGGAATTAGAAATATCACCAACACCAAACTGCCGAATCCGACCAGGAGTATGCTCGACATTTGAAGCAGGCTAACTCGGCTAATCCATTGCAACGCTCGTGGGTTGAGGACCACTTCTATTGCCCTTTGAAGTGAAGTTCGATCCAACTCGATTCAACACCGCGACCCGGGCTCTGCGACCGTATTTGAAGAATCGCGGGGGAATTGGTGAGTTTTGAGCCAAGAATGTCACATTTCATGGAGTATTCAATCTTCACCGGCACACTGAGCAGAGAGCACTCTATCGGGCTTTGTCCGTCGACGATCATCTGCGCCCTCTGTGCATCAAATGGATTGAGATAAATTCGGACCGTCTCTTCATCTGTCAGTCGACGAAACGTACGCCAGAAGGCTAGTGCCAGGCGGACGGGTGTCTGTTCTGTGAGCCCCTCATTCTTTGGTCTTCGACCGCATGCCCCCTGTCTGATCGCGACAGCCAATTCATCGAGATCTAAGGTCGCGACACGTTCGGAGTATTTCGTTGGGTAGGTGGTGTATTGGTCAATATTGCGAGCCCCATCGTCAAAGGTAAACAGGCCTTTACCATCATACAGGCCGTTTGCGGACTCCACGCTGACACATGCACCGGCGTTCCAGCCCGCAGGAGTATGCATCGCAAAGCGAAGGCTGCCATCTTCGTTGGGCTCAAGAATTTGATCGGCCACTAACTGTGCACCGACAACTGCACTGCCCGAAGATTGTGCTGCCTCGTATGTATTTTCGCTTAATGGGCCACTGGGATTGACATTCTGAGCAAGGACAGATTTCATACTGATGATGAGCAATAAGCACAAAATAGTCAGTCGCACGGTTTGGCTCCACTGCCGCATTTGGTTCATGGTAGCAGTCGGCTATGCCTTTGTCCCTCCTGTGGCTGCGCAGCCAGTCTGGGTGCGCGGAGACGGGGAAGGTCAGGGTTTTGTTTTTCGATATGACAGCGTGTGCTGGCTAGCCACCGTTGCTCATGTGCTGGATTCAGACTTTGGTGATTTTGAACTTGTCATGCCCGGTTTGCCGCCGTTAACTGGGCGGGGAGAAGCTGCCAAGCCATTCTGGGAAGGTTTTGATTTAGCGTTAGGTGTTGTGCGTGGCAACGCGGCACAGGCCTGCAGTGCTGACTTCGACGATATTGATCAGGTTTGGTCTCGGGCGACTCCAACAGGTGAGCTGCGATTGCCTTCGGTGCTCCGGGACGGCTCGATCAATCAGGCGGTCATGCGACTCATAGATTTACCTGATCACAAACAGTTTCTGGCTGAATTTACCGACGGGACGAGTGCGCGAGTAGGGCGCAGTGGTGCGTTTTTGACGTCATCAGGGATGCTTGCGGGTATGGTCATAACTAAACCGGCTATGGATTCAACGGGTCTGGCCGTGAGCAATGCCCATGGGTTTATTCGTATTGAGGAGATCGCGATGAATATTTCGCGCTATCTCAACGCAAGCGGTACCAGTGTCATTACCGAATCATCGCCAGTTGTCAGTATTCAGGAAGCTGGCTACGCGGTGTCGATCGACAGCTCAACACTGGAAACTGTCAATCGTGGGGCATCGGCTGAGAACGTTCTTGTCGATGGGGCACCCTTTCTGTTCAAGGGTGCCGGTACGATTGTTCTACGAGTGGCTGATAATAGTGTTCAGGAATTACGTGGTATCCGAATACTCTCTCAGGGAGTTGAGGGTAAGCCGAAGAATGTGACTATTAATATCGATAGTAGAGCAGAGGGACCTCTGTCGCCGAGCTGGTTCTGGTCTGGAGTGATGGATCCTGTCGAAGGATTGCTCGATACCGGTGAGAGAGCCGGTCGAAGTTTTCGGCGAGTCGCAATAACGGTATCCAGCGCCTGGGGCAGTGCGCCGCAACGTATCGATCGTATAATCTTGTATTGAATTCTATGGCTCAGAAGATGTGGTGTTGAATCGCTTGCGATGGCTGTGTTTTATTCAACGACCGGGATGACGAAGGGTACCGCTTGCTTCGTGCTGGGCATATAGGATATTCCCGTGAGATTGCCGCTGGTCAGTGTCAGGGGGTACCAGGACTTACGAAGAAATATCGAACTGCCTGCGTCGGTTAGTTTGATCCCACAATTATTGGATTCGGGCCACAGCCAACAGTCACTTTCCTCACTCCATTTGGCTAGCCGTAGGTTGGCAAACCCGTTCTTTTGATCATCGACTGTGCCGTTGAGTGCATCTAAATCGTAGCGATATCCTTTTTCGTCTTCTACCTGCGCCCCATCAAATGTGAGCTGTAGAGACGGTGCATTGTTGAAAAACCCCTCTAGTGCCATGCGCTGGATAACGTGGTCAGTACTACTCAATCCGAATTCAAGCGCGATACGCACTAGATCAGAATCAGTGCTTCTCATCATGATCTTCATCGCCTCCCGGGATCGCCGCGGGTCGGGGTCGCTCAGTAACTCCTGGTACCCATTGCGCTCACTCAGGTTTGTATCGATCTGCGCAGCGATGTCTTTCGGTGACAATGACTGCGCTGACGCCATCGACACCGTAGTGAACAGTACAGCCAGTAAAAACCACCGCATTAATATTTCCTCTAATCTGCTTCTTATTGGGTCTGTTTTCAACAATACGCTAAAACCTCGAATGAGGTTTCAGTGGTTCTCAGCGACAACGACGCTATGCCTTCTGGCAGTTATTTCTATCATTACAACCATCGGCAAAACGGCGCAGTGACAACTGAGGTATTGCCGGATGACCGATCGAACAAGACCGGTGTCCAGGGCTTAAAAATCGTAATCATGTGTTGAAGTCTCGAGTCAGACGTTTAGCTCTGGTTTCGTCGTACCTTTAGCATTCGCGGGATCTGTGGTCGCTAATCCGTTGTAGCACACTGAATAACCTGGGGAGCGGGTAGGTGTGCAAGTTGTGTTTAAGGCAAGCGTTGCCAAGGCGTAGTTGCTGGGCAAGAAACTGTTCGCGTTCCTGTTGTGTAGCAAACGACTGTGGTGCTACAGACTCTCCCAGATGTTTTGCAACGGCTGGATCTTGTGTATCGGGTAATGTCGTATTTATAGGATTTTGTAGTTCTGCGGCTGCTGAGCGACAACGTTCATCTATCTCGTTGTCGTCCAAGTTTTGCCATCGTAAAACTAACAGAGGCTTGGCCAATCTTAAGGCCAAATAGAACTGTTTGTTGTTCTGTCGCTGCCCTGCGTGTCGGATTCTTGATAGTTTGAGTTGGTGTCGGTTTTCCCGCTGGATCAGCCTTCGCAGTTTTGCCTGAATGTTGCCGTCCACCGTTGGGCTAATTGGCATTTGAACGCGCCTGATTGACCAGTGAGGTGAAGGCCGCTTCAATATCTGTGTCGCTCACGGTAATTGAGAAGTAGCCTGTTTTCTCGGCGATTTTCATTAGCCTGATCGCTTCCTTTTCCTTGAGTGACGCGATGCGCTGCTGCGTTTTATGCAGAGCGTCTTCTTCTTTGCGTATCTGCTCTGCGATGCTCGGTTTGTTCATAGGTATTTCCGATTCGGTGCTGACGTTACGAATACTAGATCTTCTGAGATTGGAAAGATATTTACAAATGCGCAATATACATTGATCAGGTTCAATGTTGCGAATGCTGCGCATTGAGAGTAATCTGCCAGCATGGCAATCGAATTCGCTCGCTCCAGCATTGTCGCCCGTTCAGCTGGCCACACCGCCATTAAGGCGGCTGCATATCGTGCTGGAGAGCGATTGGTTGATGAGCGCATTGGGCGTGTCGTCGACTACTCACATCGGGCTGATGAGGTCGGACATTCAGAAATTCTATTGCCCGCTGGCGCGGACAGTTCATTGAGTGATCGGAAGACACTTTGGGACGCAGTCGAGCAACGCGAGGATGAACACAATCGTCGAATAAGTGCTCAGCTTGCCATTGATTCTGTTATAGCCTTGCCTGTTGAGTTGAGTCGAGAACAGCACGTTAAAATTGCGCGGGCATTTGCTCAGCAGGAGTTTGTTTCCAAAGGGCTTGTAGTGGATCTGGCCGTTCACTATCACAGCGAAGGCAACCCCCATGCTCACCTTATGCGGACCACTCGAA
>JAUMHO010003302.1:0-15667 GCA_032360965.1 Ulva armoricana | reverse complement strand
GCGGGCTGATGTGGCTAAGAACATCGCCTACGTCGTTCCCAAAAAGGACAAGCCGCTCTCGGCCCGCTCGCTGAACAGCACCACGCCGAACCGCTGCTCGCCCGACAGCGCCGCCACCGAGCGACGCACCTCGGCCAGCACCAATGGCAGCGTCGTCACCATCGGTCCCGAGGTGTCCACCACGTACACCACGCTCGCCGCGCGCTGCGCCGACAACCCCGCGAACGCCACGCCCACCGGCACACTCCGCTCGGCCTGGTCGGCCGGCGACGCAACTGCGCGCGCCGGAATGGCCTGCGCCGCGGGCTTGCTCGGAGGCTGGCGCGGCACCGATGCAGGCGCCGGTGCTGGCCGCTGCCGCCCAGGCGCATCCGCCACCACGGCACGCGACACCTCCGGCGGCGAGGGGGGCGGTGTCGGTGCGGGCGTCGGGGGCGATGTCGCCACCGCGGGCGGCACGGTTGACTCCGGCAGCGGAACGCTCTTGGGCGAGTCAGCCGACAGCAGGAACACATCGGCCGACCGCTCCGGCCCGGAGGGCACCGGCGGTGCCGCGATGCGCCACACCAGCGTGGCCACCACACCCAGCACGCAGGCGTGCACCAACGCCGAGACCCCCACCGCCGCGCTCAGACGCAGCCAGGTGTTTCGCGGCATGAAACGTGATGGCCAGCGCAGATCAATCACGGCACGGCCCAACGCGGGACGCGGGATTCTAGGGTTCTCACTCGTCGCGCCCGACGCACCCGCTCGGGTCACCCGGCCTTCGCACCGCCGCCACCCGCACCGCCTCCGCCGCCGCTTCCGCCCCCGGGCGAAGCCCTGAGCGTCCGGTCGATCGAGGCCGCGCCCGCCCCGGCACACACCAGCGCCATGGCGCACATCGTGAGCGTGAACTGCCAGAGGGGCGTGGTCCACAGGCGCGTGTCCGCCGCGTCGTAGTTCGGCAAGAAGCCGAGGAAGGCGCTCCCGCTCTGAATAGCCGGGCCGATCTCCGTCAGCCACAGCGCTCCGGCCATGCACGCGGCCAGCGCCAGCGCGCTCAGGCGTGTGAACAGGCCGATCAGCACCAGGCCGCCGCCCAGCAACTCCGTGATCGCCACGGCCCACGCGAGGATCAGCGGCCGGTTGCCGCCCGCCAGCACGCTCGGCCACAACGCGATGGGCTTGTGCGCCGGGTCTGCGGGCTTCTTGGCCGCGCCCTCAACCAGCAGGGCCAGGCCGTAGAGCCTCCGCACCTTTACCGTGCCGGCGGTGCTCTCGGCGGCCGGGGCCTGCCGCATGGACACCGTTCGCGCCGTGCCCGCCGCGGCAGGAATCGTCATGGTCGGGTCGCCGGCGAGCGCAACCTCGGTCTCGGCCATGGGCATCGCGCGGGCCGCCGGGCCGCCCGGCTTCAGCGGCGACGGCTTGGCCTTGGTCGCGGGCTTCTCGGCTTTCTTGGGGTCGCTCGTCGCGGGGGCGCCCGGCGAGCCCTCCGGAACCGGCAGGGGCTTGTCCAGCCCCGGCGATGGTGCCGCGGCGGGCGGCCCAGTCTGAACCGGCTGGGTGGCGGCGGGCACAGGCAACGCCAGGCCCATCGCGCGCAGCGACGCGGCACGCTCGGCGCTCAGGTCCATCTCGCGCAGCACCTTGATCGACCCCGCCCACAGGAACGTGGTCGCCAGCGCAAGGCGAAGGAACAACGGAGTCCACGCGATGGCGATACGCTCCGAAGTGGTCATAGTCGGGCGGCCCGCGGGCGCCGCCCGCAGACTGGATCGGCACAAACCGCCCCTTTTCGCCACTCGCCCGGCCCGCACGCATCCCGCACCCACCACCCCGCAACGAGACACGCCCCCTGCTCACGCTCGCCATCGAAACCAGCAACCCCTCCGCGGCGGCCTCCAACCCCGCGGGCGGCCCCGCCGGCGGCCAGTCGATCGCGTTCGGGCGGCTGCGGCCCGATAGTGGCGTAGCGCACCTCGGCCAAGAGCCCGTGGCGCCGGCCAGCCGCCACGACGACGACCTGCTGCCCGCCATCGACCGCCTCGCCCGCCGCCTGTCCATCGCGCCCGAAGCCATCGATCGCGTGGCCGTGAGCGTTGGCCCCGGCGGCTTCACGGCCGTGCGCGTCGCCGTCGCGTCGGCCAAACTCTTGGCCGAGGCGAACCGGGCACGCGGCCGAACGTGCCTGTGCATCGGCGTGCCCAGTGCGCTCGTGGCCGCGTGGAACACTGACCCTTCCACCACGAATGGCGGCGTGGCCGTGGCGCTGGCGAGCAAGGGCGACACCGTTCACCTCACCACGCTGCACGCCGGATGGCGTAACCGGCCCGGCGAGGCGCCCGCGGGCGCCATCGCCGCCCCGGCCGCGCTGGCACCGCTCCCGGCAGGCGGAGTCGGCTTGCTTCTGGCCGATGGGCACCTCCCCGAGTCGTTCCGCCGCGCGGCCGACCAGGCGGGCCTGCGCGTGGCGGCGCCGCAGTTCAGCGCGCGGGCCTGCCTTGAACTGGCCGGCCACCTGCCCGCGCTGGACCCGCTCGATCTGCTGCCCCTGTACCCGCGCGAGCCCGAGGCTGTGGCTCTCTGGCGCGTGCGGGGCAAGTAGCACGCGGGGGGCACGCCGCGATCACGGGTTGCCGCGCTGGAAGTACCAGGAGTTCGCGCTGTCGTTCGCAGACTTGCGCGTGGCTTTCTCCGAGTTGAGAATGGCGCTGCCGCGGGGCGCCCACGACACCATGCCCTGCCCCAGCGTGGTGCCCGTGGCCACGGCCAGATCGACCTGGGAAATCTGATAATCGGTCAGGGCCCTGATCTCGGCCGACTGTGCATCGGCCAGACTGGCCGCGGCGACGAGCACGTCGGTGCTGGTGCGGTTGCCCACCTCGAACTGCCGCTGCTCGCCCATCAGCGTACGCCCCGCAAGGATCGACGACTGGCGAGCGGCCAGGATGCGCTGCCAGTTGGCTCGCAAACGGTCGACCGTGTCGAGCACCTCCTGCTTCACCGTCTGCTCGCGCGCCTGCCTGGTGCCGATGCGCTGCACGCGGGTGAGCACGGCGCGGTTCAGCCGGTTCTCGGCCGCTTCGTTGCCCAGCGGAATCTCGCCGGTGCCCCCCACGCTCCAGTTGCGGAAGTCCCGGTCGCCGACCTGCGCCAGCGTGCCGGTGAAGGACACCGCCCGGCCGGCGAGCCCGTAGGATGCGTCGAGGTTGAGGATGGGCAGAATCTGGTTGCGGGCGAAGCGCTCGCTCGTCGCGTCGGAGAGAATCTGCAGCTCGCTCTCCAGCAGTTCCATGCGGGTGCTCAGGGCCGTGCCGATGAGCGAGGCGGGGTCGAGGTCGTAGGCGATCAGCTCGGGCACCGTGCCCGGCTTCACAATCTGCGAACTCTCCACGTCCAGGCCCTCCATGTTCGCCACCCGCTTGAGCTCGCGCTGCGTTTGCAGCACGAGGTTCTCCGCGACGATGATCGACTCCAGCCGGCTGGCCAGCCCGCTCTCGGCACGGGTCGCCTCGAGCTCGGGGCTGTTGCCCGCGCGCACGCGGCGCTGCGCCACCTCCAGTTGCGTGCGGGCCAGCTCGTACTGCTGCTGCCGCACGTCCAGCTCGCGCCGCGCCGCGTACACCCTCCAATAGGCGCGATCCGCCGCGGCCAGCTGCGCGATGACCGTGAGCTTGGTGTTGACCTGGGCGATCTGCTCGTTGTACGAGGCGATCTGGATGGACGACGTGGTCGCGTCCTCGCCCGCATTCCGCAGCAGCGGCTGGCTCAGCGAGAAGCTGACCTCGTTCTGGTAGTACTGCGCGAAGGGGTTGTTGCCGAAGGCGGGCGCGTTCTGGTCGATCTTGCCCCCCGTCAGGTTCACGCTCGCGCGCCCGCCCGTCCGCAGCGGAATGTCCACGCCCGCCCCGCCGTCCCACTGCTTCACGCCCGAAGACTGGGTGGTGTCGAGCGTGGGCTGGTCGATCTCGCGGTAGTTCAGCCGCGGCTTGAACACGGCGTTGAACTTGGCCCGCTCCACCCCGAGCGTCGCCCCCGCGATCGACGGATCGACCAGCGCCACCTGCACGTTGAGGTTCCGCCGCAAGGTCTCTGCCCGCACTTGGTCAAGCGTGAGTTCCACCTCCTCCATCCCCTCGAAGCGGCTCTTGGGGCGCTCCAGAAGGTTGGGCAGGCCCGCGCCGGCGCCGTCGGCCGCGCCAACCTCGCCGCGCGTCGGCATCCTCACCGACGGGCTCTTGAACTGCTCGATCGGCAGCGTCTGCACCTCGCGCAGCCTGCTGAGGCTGGTCCGCTCGCCCAGGTCCTTGTCGCGCACGCCCAGCGGCCCGGCGCAACCGTTGCCCCCGGCCGCCACCGCCCAGGCCGCCGCCGAGAGTGCCACACGCTTCATGCCCGCCTTCGTTCGCATCAGTGCGTCCTTTTCGACAGAACCAGACCACCACCAAGACACAAAGGGCACAAAGGAAGAGCAGAATCACACTCGAAGCGGCTTCACATCACGACGGATTCGATACGGGCGAGAAACGCGCGGAATGCTGGGCGGCCTCGCTCCACAACCCGATCAAGCCATCCCTTTGTGGCCTTTGTGCCTTGGTGGTTGTTCATTCACTCGTGCCGCAGCGCGTCGATCGGGTCCAGACGCGCCGCCTTGATCGCCGGGAACATGCCGAACACGATGCCCGTCGCCGCGCTGAACCCGCCCGACAGCCACACCGCCCAGATCGGCACGCTGGCCTTGGACATCAGCCCCTCTTTGCCGCCCGACGCAGCCAGACCCATCACACCGCCGTAGCCGATCGCCAACCCCACCGCCGCGCCCACCAGGCACAGCACCACCGCCTCGATCAGGAACTGAATCAGAATCACGCCCGGCCGCGCCCCCATCGCCTTGCGCAACCCGATCTCCCGCGTGCGCTCGCTCACCGACACCAGCATGATGTTCATGATGCCCACGCCGCCCACCACCAGCGAGATGGCCACGATGCCCGACGCGGCGACCGTGATGCCCACGGCCACCTTGTTGAACTGCTCCTTGGCCTGCTCGATCGCCTCGATGCCGAACGTGTCCGGGTCGCCGGGGATCAGGTTCCGCGACTTGCGGAGATACGTCGTGATCTCCGCCTTCACGTCCTCGAACTGATCGGGCGTAAAGGTCTGCCCGCTCACGTACTGGCGCGCGAACGGCTCGGGCTTCATCATGTCGCCCGTGCCCCACGGAATGTACACCTCCGTGCGGGCCTCGCCCCCGCCGAACATCGGGCTGGGCGTCTTGGTCTCCACCACGCCCACGATCAAAAACTTGCGCCCGTCGATCAGCAGGCTCTGGCCCACGCAGTTGGTGTCGAGCGCCAGCTCGTCGATCGCCTTGTCGTTGATCAGGCACACCTGCCGGCGCTCGTCCTCGTCGATGCGGAAGAACGGCCGCCCCTGCACCACCGTCCGCCCCTCGATGTCGTGCCACTCGGGCCATATGCCCGTGATCTGCACCGTCGGCTCGATCCGGTCCCCGTTCACCACGCTCGCCGTGAACATCGAGTTGGGCGTCATGCGCTTCAGCGACGGCGCCGCACGCATCATCCCCAGAATCTCCTTGTTGCTCATCCGGATCTGCCGCCAGCTGAACCGGCCCGGCTGCTCGCGCGGCATGCGCGGGAAAATCCACACGCGGTTGGCCCCGATGCTCTCGAACTGGTCCAGCACATAGGTCTTCAGCCCCTGCGTCGCCGCCACCGTGCCGATCACCGCCGACACGCCGATCACGATGCCCAGCGTGGTGAGCAGCGCGCGGACTTTGTTCGACCAGATCTGCCCGAGGGCCAGGAACACGGTCTGGAACACGAGGCGAAAGAGGATCATGCCTTGGCCCTTCCTTCCGCGGCGGCGATCACCCCGCGGATGTCAGGTGAGACCGGCGATGCGCCCCCCGCCGAGCCCTTGTGGCCGTGGCCGTTGAGAGCCGCCGGCGCATCCGCACCGCCCGTGCTGCCATCCGCGGCTGTCGCCGGGGCCGCCGCGGCCACGCTCTGGGCGTTGAACAGCGCCTCCTGCGCCATCCGCTGGAGATACTCGCCATGCACGGGGTCGTCGTGGGTGGGGAAGTCGGAGAAAATCTTGCCGTCGCGCAACCGCACGATGCGCTCGGCGTGCCGCGCCACGTCCTCTTCGTGCGTCACGATGATGATCGTCTGCCCCTGCGCGTGCAGCTGCTTGAAGAGCGCGATGATCTCTTCACTGGTCTTGCTGTCCAGGTTGCCCGTGGGCTCGTCGGCCAGCAGAATGCTCGGGTTGTTCACCAGCGCCCGCGCCACCGCCACCCGCTGACGCTGCCCGCCCGAGAGCTGGTTGGGCCGGTGCGTCATGCGCTTGCCCAGCCCCACCAGGTCGAGCACTTCCTTGGCACGCTTCTTGGCGCCCAGCCAGTAGCGGCTCGAGTACAACAGCGGCAGCATCACGTTCCGCAGCGCGGTGTGCTTGGGCAGCAGCTCAAAGCTCTGGAACACAAAGCCGATCTCTTCGTTGCGGACCTTCGCCAGCGCCGCCGCCGAGAGCTTCTCCACCTTGCGGCCGTTGAGCTCGTAGTGCCCGGCGGAGGGTTGGTCCAGGCACCCCAGGATGTTCATCATCGTGCTCTTGCCCGAGCCCGATGCGCCCATGATGGCCACAAACTCGTTCTTGTGGATGTCCAGATCGACACCCCGCAGCGCGTGGACCTTCTCCACGCCCATTTTGTAGACCTTCGTGATGCCGCGAAGCCTGATCGTGACCATGTGCTGCTCAAACACTCCGTGAATCGTTCCCGGCCTCAGTTCTTCGCCCTGGTCTCGGCGGGCTTGTTCTTGTCGTCCTGACCATCCTTGCGACGGGGTGTCGCGGAGCCGCCCTCTTCCTCCTTGGCGTGCGCCGCGTCCTTCTTCTTCTTCAGCGTCCCTTCCTCCGCCACCTTCTTGCCGTCCTTCAGGTCGGCCAGCACCTTGAACGGCCCGCTGATGATCGTGGCCCCCTCCTCCGCGCCGCTCAACAGCACCGTGTGCGTCAGGTCGCTCGGACCCACCGACACCGGCACGGGCGCGGCCTTGCCGTCCTTGTACGTGAAGACCACGCGGGCAAACGACTTGGTCTTGTCCACCGCCGCGCTGTTGGCAAACTCCTTGGGCAGATCATCAAGCTTGCGATCCACCACCGCCTGGCTCGGCACCTTCAGCACATCGGCGAACGTCTCCACCTCGATGTCCGTGTTGGCGGTGAGCCCCGAGTAGAGCAGCGTGTCCGCCGGCTTCTGCACCAGAATCTCGACCTCGTAGTACCCGGTGCCGTCGCGATCGACGATCCGCTTCAGCCCCACGCGGTCCACGTTGCCATCAAACGTCCGCCCGCGGAACGCATTGATGAACACCCGTGCCTTCTGGCCCGCCTTCACCGGCGCCACGTTGGCCTCGTCCACCCGCGCCTTGAGCAGCATCACGTCCAGGTCCGCGATCTCCATGATCACGCTCGCGGCGTTGTTGAACGTGCCCACCAGCACCAGCTCGCCCACCTCCACCGTCAGCTTCGTCACCACCCCGTCAAAGGGCGCAACAATCTCGGTGTTCTCCAGGTCCTTCCGGGCCCGCGCAATGTTCGCCCGCGCGATCTCGATGTTCTGCGTGCTCGAGTCCACCTGGCTCTTGGCACGCAGATACTCGCTCTCTGCGTTCTCCAGCGCGCTCTTGCTCGCGTCGCCGGTCGCCGCCAGACTCTTCTGCCGTTCGAGTTCGTTCACCGACCGAACCAGCGTCGCCTGCGCACCCTCCAGCCGCGCCTCCTCGGCCTTCTTGCTCGCCTGCGTGCTCTCCAGCGCGGCAACCAGGTCGCGGCTATCAAGCCGCACCACCACGTCGCCCTTCTTCACCCGCTCACCCTCGCGGAAGGGCAACGCCGTCACCCGCGCCGCCACCTGCGCCGAAATCTGCACCTTGGTCTTGGGCTCCACCGAACCGGGCGCGTTCACCGTGCGGATCACCGAGCCCTTCTCGATCTTGCCCAGGCGCACTTCAACCGGCTTCTCGCCGCCGCTGAAGGTCGCCATCAACTCGGCAAAACCCTCGCTCCGCGCGATGAAGAACCCGCCCATGCCCAGGCCAATGACAATCGCCAGCCCCAGTCCAATCAGCCATTTCCACACGGTTCAGGCCTCCACGAATCCACCAAACATCGACCGATCCGACCTCGACGCCGCGCCCACCACGCCCGCAGCATCTTCTTACACCGGCACGCAACCCGCTGCCAGACCCGCGCCAAGCCCGCCCCGCCCGCCAACGCCACTCTGATAGGGATTCGGCAGCCCGAGGTTTCGCGTTGTCAGCCCCAGCAACCGCCCAAGACCCAAACAACCAACGACATCGGCCCGTCAGCCGACCCGGCACGATCGTAGGTCGCGACGGTCGCGCGTTCAGCCACCGCGAGACACGCCCCGCCGCGCCCGGGCACCCGTCGACAGGCCGCTGGCACAGGCCAGCCCCTGCGGCACGGGGCGTACAATCTGCCATGCTCGACTGGACCCAATGTTCCGCGGTGCAGAGCGCTCCCGGCACGGTCAGCGGGGCGTGGGTGTTCGCGGGCTCGCGTGGGCCCGTCTCGGCCCTCTTCGAGAACCTCGAGAGCGGGGCCTCGACCGACGACTTCCTCCGCTGGTTCCCCGGCGTGAAGCGTGAGCAGGTCGAGGCCGTCCTTCACCACGCCCAGCGCAGCCTCGATCGCGCCCGTGCCGCCTAGACGCGGCTCAATATCCGCAAGCCGATCATGCGAATCCTCTTCGACCAAGGCACGCCCGCTCCCCTTCGCGAGGAACTCACCGGGCACGAGGTGGCCACGGCCTTTGAGATGCGCTGGTCCACGCTCGCCAACGGCGATTGGTTGGCCGCGGCGGAAGGCAGCTTCGACCTGCTCATCACCACCGACCAGAACCTCGACTACCAGCAGAACCGCGCGGGCAGGCGGCTGGCGATCCTCGTGCTCACCACCACGAGTTGGCCGCGGATCAAACGTCACGCCACCGCGATCGTGGCCGCGGTCGCCGAAACCACGCCCGGCGCGTTCCGCGTGCTGGCGATACTGGCCTGAACCTGCCGCGCGCGATACCCCGCCCTCAGCATCCAGCCCCGCCCCCTTCCCGCCCGCACGCGCCAGCCCCCACCACCGAGGCCGCAGGCCGCTCTGTGGCGAACCTCCGAGTGCTCGTGGCACAGCCTTGCGGGCTGTGCCTCCATCGGAACCTCGTGAAACCGGCCGCGCCTGTCGCGGGAGGCTGGGTAGACCACAGCCTGAAAGGCTGTGCCACAAGGCTTGGTAGGGGATTTCAACAAAGCAGCCTCAGGCCTCACGCGAGACCGCCGGGGGCCAGGCTCCCGGCACGGGCGATCGAGGCCGCGCACGGCCCCGACGGGGTCATACCGCAGGGGAGGGGTTGGTCGAAGAGCACCGAAGTCCGCCGCAATGGACTTGCGGTGGCACGGGAGGACTTCAGGGGCCACCTGCCGTCGGCGGGTGGCCGCGATCACGGGTCGTTTCGTGCCACCGATCGCCGCCGCGGCGATCGGTGCGGACGGTGTATCGCACCGATCGTGCCAAGCCACGATCGGTGGCACGGGCACAGAAGTCACACCCCCCGCCGCGGCTCCAATCCCGGCGCGCGCATCCGCAGCGTATTGACGAGCTGCGCCCACACGTGCTGCTCACCCTGCGTGGCATCGATCACCGCGTAGCGGCGCGGGTCGCTGCGGGCCTGCTCCAGATACCCCTGCCGCACCCGCTCGTGAAACGCCGCGCCCTTGGCCTCCATGCGGTCGAGCAGGGGCGAGAGCCGCTTGGCCGCGCTGTGCTGGTCGATGTCGAAGAGCAGCACCAGGTCGGGCATCAGGCCGCGCGTGGCCACGCGGGCCACGGCGGCGATGTCGGCCCCGGGCAATCCGCCCGCCGCCCCTTGATACGCCAGCGTGCTCGACACAAACCGGTCGGCCAGCACCAGGTCTCCACGTTGCAGAGCGGGCAGAATCTTCTGCTCCACCAGCTCGGCGCGGCTGGCCATATACAGCATCATCTCGCAGCGCACGCCCATGCCCGTCGTGGCACGGTCCAGCAGCACCTCGCGGATGCGCTCGCCGGTCACGGTGCCGCCCGGCTCGCGCACGTGCGAGGTGGGGAGCTTCGCGGCGTCGCAGAGTTCCAGCAGGCGGCGGAACTGCGTGCTCTTGCCCGAACCATCCGGACCCTCAAACACGAGAAACCTGCCGCGGTACGCGGCGAGGAACGAGGCGTCGTTCGCGGAAGCGATGGACGCGGCCGGCACGTGCGGCGTGTGCGGGGGGTTGGGTGTCGGCGAAGAGGAGGACATGGTGCGAGCATCCGTGGTCGCTGGGCTCATGGAGCGGACCTTCCGTGGCGCGGGGGGGCGAACGACGAGACCGAAGGACGGGAGCGAGGCGAAGTTGGCCGAGTCTACCCCCGCGCGGCGGGCGGCGGCGGCGATACCGAACGGCGTGTGAAGGCGGGCGGGAAGGCGCCACGATTCGGCCCGGTCGCAACTCCGAAAGCTCCGCGGGGTCGCCGCTCCGAAGGGTCCGTAGGACCCGCCAGTCCTTTGCCGTGGGCGTGAGCCCACGGCGCGGTTGGGCGTGCATCGCGCGAGCCCGCGACGCGGGCGGCACACTGCCGGGGTGCGCCGGTGTCGCCCCTTCGGGGCTTGGTTCGCCCGGCACCGCGAGCCTTGGGTTGACACCCACGGCAAGGAACTTCCGGGCCTCCGGCCCTGCGCGAGGCATGGCACGCCGCCTTTGCACCATTTGCTCAGCCCCCTCCCCGCACCAATGGCCTTCGGCCTTCTGCATTCGGCCTCTTGCCGATTGCCGGTTGCCGGATGCCGATTGCCTCCCGCCTCTCGCCCGCTGCTCAGCCACCAGTGCCCAATGTCGCAGAGTCGCCGTGGCGACCCCAGTCCCCAGTGCCTTCCGCTTCTTACTCCCGTGCCGCGCTTGCGAAGGCGACCGGGCTGCGGTAGCCATCGTTGTCGTACGCCCGCACGCCGAAGTACACGTTATCCTTGTTCTCGTCGAGCGTGATCTCGGTGGCGAGGCCCACGTCTTTGGCGTGCGTCCACGCGGGGCTTGTCGTGTCTCGCCAGACCACTTCGTAGCCGGCCACATCCTCTTCCGGGCTGGCGGACCAGCGCAGCGTGGTGGTGGTTTCGAGTTTGGCGGTCACGATGCGGGCGTTGCCGGGCGTGCTGGGGGCGTTGGCCAGGTGAATGAGCACCGCTGCGTTCAGGCGCGCCACATTCGCCACGTACTCAAAGTCCACGAACTCGGGCAGGTCGCCGAAACGGCGCACCGTGCCGTCGGGGCGTTTCTCCTCGCGGGGCGTCTGGTGCTGGTGGTCGTAGTTCTCGTGGGTTTGGCAGAAGCGGACGGCGGCGAAGCCCGCATCGTTGAAGGCGGAGTGGTCGCCGCCGCGCAGGAAGCGATCCAGCCGGTACACCAGCATGGGCTTGAGCGCGGTGCGCTCGCGGGCCGCCACCTCCGCCACGTAGCGGGCGAGTTGGCGGCTGGGCGAGTCCACCTCGCTCCCGAGCTGCCGCACCCGCGCCAACTCCTGCGCACTCAGGCTACGCGGCAGCCCCTCCGAGAAAATCCGCACCGTGCCCCGCGCGGCCCGCTTCTCATCGCCCATCGGCCCCAGCGAATCGCCCACGATGTCGTTGTTCAGCACGCCGCGGATGTCCTCTTTGCGTGCCGCCGCCTGCTCAGCGTGGTACTTCGCACCGATCAGCCCCTGCTCCTCGCCGGATGTGCAGAGGAAGACGAGGGTGCTCTCGCAGACCGCGCCGGATTGCACCATCGCGCGGGCGATGGCCATGACCGTGGCGGTGCCGCTGGCATCGTCATTCGCGCCGGGCGCATCGGCGGTGGGGTCCATCACATCGCTGGGCATGCTGTCGTAGTGGCCAACGACGTAGTAGCGTCGCTCGGGCGTCTTCGTGCCCTCGAGCTCGGCCACCACGTTCACAAACTTCGTGGCCGAGCTGACCCGCCCGCCCACCGGCGGCGTGAACTCCTCGAACGACACGCGCAGCCCGGCAGCGCCGGCCTCCGCGCCTTTGGTGGGGCGGACATCGCCTGTCGTGGGGCGGACGTCCCGTCCGCCTTCCCGTGAATACCCCTCAAGCTCCGCCTTGATCCACGCGCGGGCTGCGCCGATGCCACGCTTTGCATCGCCCGCCTCCGACAGCGAGTGCCGCGTGCCGAACGACGCGAGTTTCTCGATGGTGGCGCGGCAGTACTCGGGCGTGATCTTCACCATCGTCTTCTGCACCGCGTCTTGGCTGCTGGTTGCCGAGGGCGCGGGCTCCGCCGCGTTTGCGCTGACCGCCAAACCCAACGCCATCACGGCCGCCGCGAGGTGTGTGCTCATGCCGCGAGTCTACCGCCCAGCGCAATCCTGCGCCGCTTCCCGCTCTGTGCCTCTGCGCCCTCGCCACGGCGAGTCTTCGATCTGTGTGCAGGGACTTGATCCGTGGCCATCTGTGTGCATCTGTGGCCGCCTCCCGCCGTCTAACCTTGGCCATGACTCCGGCCCCAACCCCCGCCGACCGTCTCCGTGCGCTCATGGCTCAGGGCTGCGTCGCCATGCCCGGCTCGTTCAACGGCCTGTGCGCGCGGGCCGTGGCGCAGGCGGGCTTCTCCGCCACCTACGTCTCCGGCGCGGCCACCAGCGTGTGCGCGGGCGTGCCCGATGTGGGTGTGCTCAGCCTCGAACACTTCTGCCGCGTGATCCGCGAGGTCTACGACTCATCAGGCCTGCCCCTCATCGCCGACGCCGACACGGGCTTTGGCGAGGCCGAGATGGTGCGGCGGACGGTGATTGACTACTTCCGCGCCGGCGCGGCGGGCCTGCACATCGAAGACCAGCAGTTCCCCAAACGCTGCGGCCACCTTGACGGCAAGGCCCTCGTCCCCACCGACCACATGTGCGAGAAGATCGAATGGGCTGCTCGCGCAGCCCGGGCACTGGCATCCCCCTCCGCTGTCTTCTCATCCCCCTCCGCTGCCAGCGGAGGGGGTGGCCGAGTCCGCGAGGCCGGGGGAGGCGGCTCTCCCCCGATGCCTTCCATGATCGTCTGCGCCCGAACGGACGCCCGCGGCGTCGAAGGTTTCGATGCCGCGCTCACCCGCGCCAAGGCGTATGTGGAGGCGGGCGCGGAGATGATCTTCCCCGAAGGGCTCGCGAGCGAAGACGAGTTCGCACGCTTCGCTTCGTCCCTTCGTGCCTCCGTGCCGTCGTGCCTTCTGCTCGCCAACATGACCGAGTTCGGCAAGACGCCCATCATCCCGCTCTCGCGTTTCGCGGCGATGGGCTACTCGTGCGTGATCTTCCCTGTGAGCCTGCTGCGCACCGCCATGGGCGCGGTGCAGGCCGCGCTCAAACAGCTCAAGGCCACCGGCTCGGTCGAGCCGTTCGTCGGCAAGATGCAGACCCGCCAGGAGCTCTACAACCTCGTGGGCTACACGCCGGGAAAGGCGTGGGAGTTTCCGGTGAGGTGACGGCCGGGTTTCGGGGGCCGTGGTCCGCGTCGGTCACACGACGTGTGCGACGTGCCCTTGCCGACATGCAGCCAGACTGTCAGGCCGGGCTGATGCCATGAATGGCTCCAAACCTGATCGAAACGCGCCATTGATATCGATCATTATTCGTGCTAAACTGATCGATACTCGGAGGTGTTTTCGATCATGCAATGGAACTGGCAGCAAACCGACTGGCCCCGCTTTGCGTGGAACGCCTCCCGGCTGGCGAAGGCCGAACAGCAGTTCTTTCTGAGCGGGGGAGTCTTCCTTGGCACGGTCAAGCACCTCACCGGCGACCATCGGGATCAACTCGCCGTCGAGGCGATGAGCAACGAAGCGCTCACCACCTCCGAGATCGAGGGCGAGATTCTGAACCGTGAGAGCGTCCAGTCGTCCATCCGGCGTCAACTCGGCCTGGCCACAGACCGCCGCCGCATCCAGCCCGCCGAGCAAGGCATCGCGGAGATGGTGGTGGACCTCTACCGCAACTACGCCAAACCCCTGGACGCGGCGACCCTGTTCGCCTGGCACCGAATGATCGTCAACGGCCGGACGGACCTTCGGGACATCGGCCGCTACCGAACGCACGCAGAGCCGATGCAGGTTGTTTCCGGCAAACGCTACGACCCCAAGGTCCACTTCGAGGCGCCGCCGTCGAAGCGCGTCGCCGCCGAGATGGCACGGTACCTCGGCTGGTTCAACCGCACAGCGCCGGGCGGGAAAGAGCCGCTGCCGGCTCTGACACGGGCCGGGATAGCACACCTCTACTTCGAGAGCATCCACCCGTTCGAAGACGGCAACGGCCGCGTCGGGCGTGCCATCTCCGAGAAAGTGCTGGCGCAGAGTCTCGGGCAACCTTCGCTCACCGCGCTCGCGACGACCATTCTTGCACGCCGCAAGTCCTACTACGACGCTCTGCAAGCGGCCAACAAGCACAGCGACGCGACCGAGTGGCTCGCGTGGTTCGCCGGGATCGCACTCGAGGCCCAGCAACGCACGCTGAACCAGGTTGAGTTCCTGATCGACAAGACCAAACTGCTCGACCACTTCCGCGGCTTGCTGAACCCGCGCCAGGAGAAGGCTCTGATCCGGATGCTCAACGAGGGACCCGAAGGATTCAAGGGAGGGCTCGGCGCGGCCAACTACATCGCGATCACCCAGACTTCGACGGCAACGGCCAGCCGCGACCTTGCGGGCATGGTCGAACGCGGGGCACTGACGCGCACCGGAGAAAAGCGCGGCGTCAGATACCACCTCCCCATCCCCGTGCGGCCGGTGCCGCGAATCACGATCGACGAGCGTGGAGAGATCGTGCGAATCACACGCAAGAGGGCGGAGTCGTAGCCGCATTTCTTCGTGGTGCGCGGCCGGCGTGCAGTGCCGCTTGCGACGTGGGAATGCACCTCACCCCGCAAACACCGCCTCGATCGGTGCATGGTCGCTCAACCCCTGCTCGCGCAACTCGTGCAGGTACTCGCACGAACTCGGGCGCAGGCTGCGCGACGCGAGGATGTGGTCGAAGCGCCGCCGCGTGATCGTGGTGCGGTGCTTGGTCTCGAAACTGAACGCGAGTGCCGCGTAGCCGTGCAGGCCGCGGAACACATCGTGCAAGTCGTGCTTGTGAAGGCCGACCAGCACGTTCCACTCTCCCATCTCCCACCGCTCATTGTCCCCGCCACTGCGGGTGCGCGGCAGATACCACCGCTCGTCTTTGCCGAGCCGCTTGGCCGAGCAAATGACCTCGCCCGTCTCAAGTTCGGCCTGCGGCGAGTTGAAGTCTCCGCACAGCACGCGGTGGCCCAGCGACGGCTTCGCGAGGGCCTTGTAGATCGCCTCAAACACATCGATCTTGAGCCAGCCGTGGCTCACGCCCGGCGGCAGGTGCACCGTGTTCACTTCCACCGGAGCCTCGGGCATGTCCACCATCACGCTCAGGCCCTTCTCCGGCCAAGGGAGCGGCAGAGCATCAGTCTGCCGATGCAGCGGAAACCGGCTCGCGATCACGACACCCAGCGCCCGTGCCCCGGACTCGGGCCGGTCGCGCGGCAAGGAATGTTCGGCGTGAATCAACCCCCCCGACCGCAGCC
>JAUMHO010003291.1:0-16374 GCA_032360965.1 Ulva armoricana | reverse complement strand
GATTAGTGATGCTGGAGTGCAGCACATATAGGTGCTGTACTCGACTGTAATATTTGTCTGGTGCATTGTTCTCAACATGTAACAACTGTGGCATTCCGTAGATGTACTGTGGCATTCCATGACCTGGTCCACTTTCTTGTTTTGCCTTGTACTCTTCTGTAGTTACAAAAGAGTACAAGGGCAAACCCACAAAGTGGACGAAGTCCACTGGAACCAGACAACAGCAGCACAGGCTCTTCACTAGCCACTTTCACCTACACACAGAAGCTGCAATTTCAAAGCACACACACAGCTGCAGCGAACGTGCTACAGTACCACTACAGTACACCACCTCACATCCAGTACTGTGGACGTCCGGCGTCGTTGGCCCTGCTCCCGAGAGATCACGAGGCCACTCTTGCCCCTGCTGTTGTTTGATTCCTTGACTTGGTCCACTTTGGGGGTTTGCCCTTGTACTCTTCTGTAACTACTCTTGCCCCTCTGGGCCACTGACAGCAGCTGCATCGCCCAGCGCACGAATGCGCCCTTAAGCTTGGTGCGCCCTTAAGCTTGGGAATGCGCCCTTAAGCTTGGTGCGCCCTTAAGCTTGGGAATGCGACCATTGCCCGCAGCGATCGCCCGAGACGGCTCGCAAACCGCACTGCCTCCTTGCCCATGTACCCGCAGGACTCCACTGCTCTTCTGTAGCTGCGGCAGTACTGCCGGTGGGTCTGTGTGTCTTATACTGGCAGTGGTATCATACTGGCAGCAGCAGGCCTGTAGCTAGGGCAGCCCTAGCATGCACAAGATGGGAGTCACTGTAACTATAATGAGGCGTGGAGTAAGGTTGTACCCGTTCACTCTTTTGTAAATACCAAGGTTTTACAAAAATGGTGAACTGGTACAATCACTGCGTGAAGCACCTACGTGCGTCACCCTAGCCACTTGCAAGTGCACGCGGCGATGGTCGCTGCTTTTGTGCGAACACTCCTCTTGAGAGCACAGCGCATATATGTATATATATACATATATACTGCATGACAGGGGAAAGGCTGGATTACGCAGGTACAGGTGACACGGTCGCGAGTGTCATTGCATGGTAGTAGACGTCTCTGGGCCGACTTTCATCTTGGCCTGCAGCTGGAGCCGCCGCCGTTGCTTCACCTTGCGCGTTGGAGCAGTGTGCCGCGCACGTAGTGCTGTGCCACGCCGCCGTTCATCAGGTAAGGAACACATTCAATCTCATAGTTTGTCAAAGTTCCAGCCTCTCGCGTGCAGTAGCCTTGGTAATAGAAGATCTGATTTGTACTGATGGTCACTGATGGTCACTTGTACTTCCGCTGCTTTTGTTTGATTCCATGACTTGGTCCAGTTTGTGGTTTCGCCCTTGTACTCTTTTGTAACTACTGATGGTCACTCTGCCTTCATACTTACAATTGTACTTGCTTGTCATAGACTCATCATGTCATCAGAGGCATCATGTTAACGTTGCGTCATCATATGGCCCCTTATATATATCTGGGTTGCCTATCTGGGTTGCCATCATGATGGCCAGCCCTGCGAGTCTCTTCAAACACAAGAGGTGTTTGAATGCTCACTCTTGACTCCCAGAATATTAATGGCCCATGGCTCTGTGCCGTTCGTCCCATCCAGGGGACTCGGATGCGGGGGATCCCCAGTCTGAGTCCACCCTCTCTGTGGCGCTGTGGCTGGTGCCCAGCCTGGCACACTCCCTGACTTTCCTGTCCTTCTTGTTTGATGACTCGGGCCGACTTGAGACAGCTGCATTCAAGCATTGTACTTGTAGTGTTCATATGTACATGGTCACCGTCACTGGCAGGTGGCAGGTGAAACTCATGATCATGCCACCTGCTACGCTCGGGACCGACGAGTATACGTACACATTGCAATTGCGCAGATCTTCTGACTAGTTTCATAATTGCCATACAGATCTACCACGAGTGATGATGCGGGCGATGATGAACAGGGAGTCGCCGAGCTCTGTTTGGCTTGCCCTCGTTTGGGCTGGAGCCATCCTTTCAGGCACCTGCTCTCAGGCCAGGCCACACACATCGCAGAATCCCCAAACAGTGTCACTCAGGGGCTTGGACCTGGAATCCGAGTCGGGAAGCGGGCGAGAACTGCTGGGCACCTCAAAGTGAGCTCTCGGCTGCACTCAGTCATGCTGATGATGTCCATCAATCACTGTCTGTTGTTGCAGTGAGCACGCCTGTGGCTTGTGATCTCTGGAACGAAAGAATCCGCAGCACAACATCACATGCTTGCGTAGCAAGACCCTCGTGAGTCGCAGCAGCCTAGGCTGTACTCGGGCCTGAGTTGGGCATAGCATGCATAGCAAGAGTGCACAGCAACGTGAAGGATGGATAGCAAGACGAACAGTAACCCATGATTGAATAGGAACTGCACTGATGACCTACGCATGCATTGATGCAATTTGCCACAAGGACCACTAGCCTTCCCTGAGGGAACAGACATTCATGGCCAGCTTCTGAATGGGTCCCTCACACTGTGTAAACTGTCGCAGCACTTGGATTAGGGGATGATGGCATGACTTCAGCATGTACACATGAACAGCTTTCCAGGGTGAAGGTAGACATGATGTACACATCCCAGGTACCAGCGGGATGTTCGCTCATGCCAAGTCACAATGATGTCTGTGTTGTGTACCCAGCCATCGCCTGCAAGCCATATATAGCTGCCAAGTACCATCACGATGCAGACCATGCGCATGCTAGCGTACACCAGGGAGCACTGATTATGACAATCTTGCAGGACACCAACCGGTGAGTGTGTCACACGCAAGCCGGTGAGAAAGTGCTTGCGGAAATCTGGACGGCCCGGGCGATGCCTGTCGTGGGGTTGGACTGCCACAGAGATCATCGTTGACTGCTCTACCCTTGTCCCTCCCCTTCCCCAGCCTCCCACTCCCCCCGGTCCCCCTTACGAGTATTATCCCTATGAGTATTATCCATACGAGTACAAGTATGAGTACTATCCCGAGCCCTATCCCTACACCCCCCCTCCAGTCGTGCCAATCAGGCCCCCTTACCGCGGACCCTCCAAGCCCACTCCGCCTTTTATCCCCCTTCCGGTCGTGACCGAGCCCATTGTGTCTCCGCCCGTGTTGATAGTCGACCCCGTTCCCCCCACGCCCGTGCCAGGTGTCACCCCTCCCACCGTGCCTCTGCCTGTCATCGATTTGGACGGCCCCATCGATCCGCCACTCATCTTCAACCCTCCCACCCCAACTGTGACCCCCATTCATCCCAAGTCGAAGCCCGTGGTCACCCCTCCCATCGTGACTCCGCCCGTGGTTATAATTGACCCTCCCCTGCCTACGCCCCCGCCCCCGATCATCCTGAACGGAACCGCCACCCCATCGTAAATGGGATCATCATGCAGGATCATGGATGCAATTTTTTGACCACAATGGTGCATGCTAGTATATATGTGCCTTTGCGTATATGTACCAACTGCCCTGGGGCATAGGTATACTTATTCAGGCTGATATTCAACACACCAGATGAAGAGTAGGTGTAGTGTTAGGTAGGGGGGTATGGAGGTTAGTCCGGCATTGGGAGGTATGGAGGTAATGCTGCCGCTGCAGGCAGTCCAAGAATCCGATTCTTGTCGAGTCGTGACTGGCCAGCATTGCCGGCAGCATCGGGCGCGAGTGGCAACCAGGGGAATTGCCAATAGGACCAGGTAGTGGCAAAAAAGCCCGCTTTCCAGTCGTCGTCAATGTGGGGACCCGATTGCCAGATCCCACGTAGAGGTCATGGATGGTAGGTGCGTGCTACCAGCAGGCCTGGGGGTGAATAGTGATGGTAGTCTGGCTTAAAGTAGCAGCGTGCACGTGCATGCTGTAGATGGTGATATGTGTAAGTGCTGCAAGGGACAGGTTGTGCCCTGGGAAGTTTTGTAAATATATGGGGTTGTGAATTGTACTTTTACACGATCTTGTGATCATGTGTGTGGAGGTTCAACCATTGGAGCCGAAATAAATAACGGGGTTACGGTACAGGTGTGTGATTCGGTCGGTTTTGGGATGCCTGTAACTGGCTCAATAGGTTGGAGCCGCAATAAATGGCCGGGCTACGGTACAGTGTGCAGCAACAAATGCTGTGGGGAGACTTGTGTAAGACCGTACCAGAGGCCTAAGTTTCTGGGCGGGGCTCGGATCATGTATCGCTGAAGAGCTTGTAGCTCGACCATGAGGATAATATCCCCCCAGAATTGCATGAACTAGGTTGGAAAGTGACCCGTGCAGCAGCTCCTAAATACGGCACGATATGATGCACTTCTGCAACAAATTGTGGAAGTCTCTGAAGGGGGAGCAAGCCATTGCACCTGCAAGCAGCATACATGTCCTGACTGACTTTCAGTTCGTGCATGCCGTTTCGTTCCAGGGGTGGGCTGCCCCCGTTGCTGCTGCGTGCGAGTAGGGAGGTGAGTTGTGACTGTTCACGGGCGGTGCAACGTACATCATGCAATGCAGACCGTGGCGCCCACGATGGCGACTGAGTGGAATGCATAAAAAAAAGACAACTCGGATATCACGCCAAACCCAAGCGGGCATCGGCCACAGCGCCCCTACTAGTTGGGGCGGGTAGGGCGGATGCGTCAACCACTTCCAACAAGTCAGAACAGGGCGGGGGAAAAACATCGGCAGGGACGGCGGGCGGGAGATACGTGAGCCATGAGCGGAGAGAGGACCAATCCGGTAGGCGGATGCCACAAGCACCACCAGGACCCCGTAAAGCAGGCGATGACGGCAGACAGCCCAAGCATGAGGCCACACGAACTGACGACGCAAGAAGGAAGGCAGCGACAAGGGAGCCACAGAGGCAGCGGACCCGCACTGACGCAACACCATCAAGTGCCAGGACCGGGTCCAGGAGGAAGGGTATTGTACATACCGTGGCAACGTCGCAGCAGGTGCCATCATATGGGAGTGCACGTTCGACAACCGCAAGTGCATGAGGATCCGCTCCAGTGGCCCGCAGGAGGTCCAGAAGGCGCAGGCATTGTAATGCCGACAGGCCAGCGTGTAGTGCATATGAACAACTGCTATACAGGAAAGAAGATCAGCAGGCAGGTCACAGATAGTACGGGTCAGGGTTTAAACTAATTACTGTGAAAAGGGCATGTGTGCTTTCGATGAGCCCTGACGCTTATTAACATTGAATGAAGAATTTTGCATGATCCGTTCTCCTTTACACCGCATATACTGCATACTATGCGTCTCGTCAGCCACGCAATCACCAGTCTAGCACCACTGTGTGTTATACTCTGGAAACAGCCAACATACAATATAAACTAACGTCCGGCCCCTACGGCTGCCATATTTCAGCACACTTGTGCAGGCACAGTGAAGAAACGGATTGTGCACCGAAAAAAAGAATGTAGAGGCAAGGGATCTAGCTATAGAAAGCTTGCACAAACCCAGGTTTGTGCCAGGAAATCGTGTGACATGAGCAGCTTTGGCCAGCGATGCTGATGGATGTCCCCGAGCAGCGTTCGCCTACAAGTCTCTGCTTAGATGAAGGCTTGTGCTGCATCCGATTCGAGGACTTCTGCGACGGTTGCCAGCACCTCGCGCGCCAAGTTGGCGTACACACTCATGATGCGGCCCTGCACGCGCTGCCACACTTGCAGGCGAAAAATCATGCGGCAGACATCTCGAAAGAGCACAGCTGAGGTGCACTTGCATGGGGCACATGCATGGGGTAAATGTGTCCTGGAAGCGATGTTGCAGTTCCATTGGATGAACCGACCCAGGCAAGACCATCAGCGAGTTCCTGTGAACCTGTATCTGTGCGTATATATATATATATATATATATATACCTTCACGCAGCACGACAGCAGCATTATGGGGCGAATGGGGCGAAGGGCCGATGGTACCGGTACGAGGCCCAGCCACCAGAGTTACGAAATTCGCGCTGCAGCTGGCAGATGTACTGCTAGCCAGGAACTGCCGCTGCGGCTGTTACCACATGTGATTCAGCATGTGTCAGACTGAAGCAGAGGTCGTGTACAGCATGCTTCCACCTCCCACCCTTGGGAGGTGGAAGCATGCTGTACACTTGCTCGATGGAGATGCTTGGGGCTAGCTAACCCCTATAGTCTCCGGGGGCGGACAGCGGCCAGCGAGAAACGGCCAGACACGAATGGGGACAATGTGCCACGGGAGCACATGGCCACGCCAAGCCTTCACTCCAAGTCTTGGAGTCCAAGAGGTAGGTGCTAGCAAAGCACCTGGGCAGATGCTGCCCAATACTTAAGCCAGCTGCCGTACATTACATGGCATGTATTGAACACACGCTTGAGTAGCTTGGCGCAGGCGCAAATCCGCCCACCAAGACAGCAGCACAGCACAGGACAGCAGTATCGGATGCCGTCACTGAAACTGGCATAGGGGGCTGCACCTGGTGCAAAAATGCGACATTGGGGGTCCGGGGTGCCCATGCGTATGCCGCAGCAGTGGTGTGCCCATGCAGAAGCGCCTCCACGATCTGCTGCAGCCACATCTGCAGCACCTTGAAGGCGTCGGGGACGTGGATGACGGCGTCAAGCGCCGCGAGCATGTTCGCCACGGCCTCCGTGCAGCGCGCAGCCTTGTGGACCCGCTCCGCGGACGCGTTTGCGCCGCTCATCTGCTGCGCCATGCTCGTGCTCGACACCCGCCTCGCAACCGCGATCAGCGCCTCGCCGCCATCGTCTGGCTTCTGCGCTACACATGCCAGCACACGGCACAGCACGGACAGCAGGGAGCATGCAGCAGAGAGGACACCCGGCGAAGGAGGAGAGGGCAGTGCGGGGGAACGGCGGGCCGATGAGGGATTCGCGTTGGCCTCTGATACGGCGCCGCGCGAGCTGGTCCTGCTGCGGCGAGCCGTGCCAGCGACCAGGGTGTCGGCGGGTTCTGGTACCGCACATGCATGGAGCACATGCATGGCCCTGCGAAGGTATGCTGCGGTGGCGTACGGGAGCATGTGGCTTGGCGGAGGGGATGGGGATGCCGGAGTGTGAGGAGGTGAAAGCATAGAGGGGGGGGCGGAAGGCGCGCCAGGGTCTGCCTTGATGAATGGCAAGGCTCTAGGATGGCTTGGCACTCCAGCGGGAGGCTCAGGAGATGGCGATGGCTCACCAACCTGCCTCAATTCCAGCAGGACGGTCAGCAAAGCCTTGATCTCATCCCACGCAGATGCAGGGGGTGGAGGTGCAGACCGCTGCATCGGCGGTTGCAGCGTTCGTTGGTGCTGCGGGGTGGCTGGTATGCGTGGGCAGGACGCATGCATGAGTTCCGGAGGCACATGCGGCTGCATCCGGGGTGCCTGTATGAGCGTGTGGGACGCGCGTAGGTGCGGCGGCGCTGCATGCATGCGCACCGGAGCCGCATGCATGCGTGCAGGGGATGCCGACAAAGATTGGGACCGGCCGACGGAGTTGGTCGGCAGGCTTCCGTGCTGTGCACGCTCCGCCCCAGCTCGGCCATACGTGCGGAGTGGGAGAGAAGATGCCGGCTGAAGGGCAGAGCGGGAGCCCTTGGCTGCAGCGGGAGGTCGAATGAATTGTTGGGGCTGGGTGGTGGGTCCGGTGAGATGTGCGGCCAGCGCCGCCTGTGCCACACGGACATACTCATGAGAAGGTGCACCTGATTGCTGATGTGCCTGGGGCTGAACCCTGGGCGGTGGCTGCAGCTGGGACAGCCCGGCCGGCAGTGTCAGTGGGTGGAGACTGGGCAGCGGGGAGGACTGCACTTGCAGGTACGGCCGGGACTGTGGCTGAAGTGGAGGCTCGTGGGGGGGCTGTGGTGTTGCTGTACTCTGCAGCTGCGCCGTCGGCCGGGGCGTGGGGGCCGGCTGCGGCTGACGCTGCGGCAGCGCTGCCTGCCGCGCAGCCTGCCGAGTCTGTACAATCATGAACTCTCGCAGCGCCGGGGGCACGCTGTGCAAGCCGGCAGAGCTGAAAAGCGGCTCCGTCGCCTCCGTGGGAGCAGCCTGGGGGGGCTGCTGTGCCTGCTGCGGCATCTCTTCCCTGCGAACTTGCAACGAGGACGGAGCGAGGGGTGCGCCAGCATCAAGCACACTGGGCACTGCCACAGTCGTGGACCTTGCTGCCGCTGCCTCCGCAGGCGGGCTATGCTCTAGAGGACTTTGCGGCAGATCGATCCTCGCCGGGGCACCGTGCTGCGCTGCTGTGCTGCGCTGTGCGCTGCTGCGCTGCGCTGTGCCCTCCTGCAAGCATGCGCCGTCTTCCGCTCTTGCGTGCTGTGTGCTGCGTGCTGCGTTAACAATCTGCCCCGCAATTGCTGCGCCAAGCTGAGCAGCTTCAGCCACCTCCGCGACAGGGGCGTTGCTGCGGTCGTCCTCGCTGCGAGGCTCTTGTTCGAGATTTGACTCGGTTGCGCAGTCTTGGATGCAGGTTTGCTTCAGTGAGATGCGGGAGAACGCGACGTCGTGTCGCGGGCGCGCTTCGGCAGCATCAAGCGGCTCACAAGCGTGCGCTGCGCCACCATGGCCACTGGAAGCCCCCTCCTGACCGGCCGCCGCTGCGACTTGCCGCTGCACAGGGACCGCCGCTGCCGGCGTGTCGGGGTTTTCAGACGCGGGTGGGTCTGTAGACGGGGTGGTTCCGAATGCATGAGAATCGGCCTCTGCGGTGGCGACTTGCGGGGTCACGGTCGAAGATGAAGGATTGAGCTCCGCAGAGATGTGGTCCTGCTGCGCAAGTGGCGACCTGCGGGGAGCTGCCTTGCGCTTTGCAGGCCTGGCCAGGACCTTTCCGGAACCTGCAGGGGGAACATCGTAGGGGGCATGGCACAGTACCGGTCTCAGGTCTCGGAAATAACCAACGGTTGGAGGGTTTGCTAGAGATCGTGAACGGCCCTTCACAGACTGATTCAACACGCGGTGCTGGCTTAACACTGCCATCACGCTAATGCCGACATCATTGCATAGAAGCGGGGACGTGTGTGAGTCGGTCGGGAAAACCAGTGGCTCCCAGTAGCTCGGCACACTGCGCATGAACAAATTGAATGCTGAAAGGGGGAAAAGAAGGTACATGGGTGACGCACGGAGGACCTTTGTGGGAGGGGACGCTCGCTCCCTGACCGTGCCACTGTCAGAGGCTTCTTCTTTGGCCACAGGGGTGGCGAGCGGCGTACTGTGCACGCTGTTGGTCCGCGCAGCTGGAGGTGTTGGGGGCGGCGCAGGGCCTGCCGCTGGAGGTGCGGTTACCAGAGAGGCGGGAAGTTGCGCTGGCGTGGCGAGAGCCGGTGCGGCGGCTGGTACCTCATGCAGTGAGGAGATTGCAGGTGGGGGGTTTGCTACAGGGGATTCTGCGGCGGGTGGTTGTGAGACAGGAGGCTGCTGCGGTGGGATCATGGCGGTTAGCGAGACTGCGCCTCCTGCAGTCAGCGAGACTGCGATTCCTGCAGTCAGCGAGACTGCGACTTCTGAAGTCAGCGGGACTGCGCCGCCTTCGGTCAGCGGGACTGCGCCGCCTTCGGTCAGCGAGACTGCGCCTCCTGCGCAATGGCATCCCACGTCACGGATCGGGTTGGGACCGGTTTTGGCATGTAACGCCGCGTGAGCCGCATGACTTGCGGAGGTGAAGGTGCTACAGTGTTGGTGTTGGGGACGTACGCTGTTTCGGTAAGCCTGGGGGAATCATGCTCGACTGCGGAATCATATCCTCTGCCGGAGACATCCCCTCTGTCAAAGAGATCGCGCGGAGCATAGCAAGGTCCGAAAAGTACGACTTCATTCCTTGGTCAGACTCTTGCGAAGGTTCCTGTGCTGTGGAAGTTGCAGGTGGCAAGGTGGCCACGGCGGCGGTTGGGCAGGATGCTGGCGCGCCTGTTAGGTAACGTGCTGAAATCATCCCGGTGAGCGAGATTGCGGCTCCTGTGGACACACGAGCCGTGCCGGAGGGTGATGCCTGAGTGGCATCTGCCTGATGACCTAGTGCGGTGGCGTCGAGGATGGCCTTAGGAGGCTGCGGCGCGTCCGTGGCCGGAGGGGCCGCTGTGGCTGTATCACGGGCCAAAGGCGGCAGAGCCTCAGCCGCGGAAGCAGGTGGAGGAGCAGCTGCATCGGGTAGGGTGTGTGGAGTGGCAGTAGGGGGTGACTGTATCGCCTCTGGGGTGTGTCCTCGGTGTGAAGAGGGAACAGGGAAGTCGGAGGAGGGGGCGAGAAGTTGGCTTGGAGGGGGCTTGAGGGCGTGTTGGGGGGAGTGGGGGTGGGTGGATAAGGGGCCGTGATCCGGTGGCTGCGTCGGAGGCTGCAGCGGCGGACGCCCCGTCGTGATAGGCCCAGGTTGGGAACTTGCACCTGCAGATGATCTGTTGGTCTTGGGGTTGGAGTCGTGTGTCTGACGCGGCAAGAAGCCGTGTGTGCAGAGCGTGCTGTGGATACTGAATGCTCCCAGGACGGTGGTGTGTATGTGCACATGTGTACGAGCCGGGTTCTTGCAGCGCATGCACTGTTGTGGTGCTTGCCGGTGATGGAATAGCCCCTTTCAATGAGCGAGTGCCTGCAATTTGCACGAGCGGAGGATTCGCAGACATCCGGTGCTACGGCGCAGATGAAAGTTACAGCCTGTTGGGGAGTTACGCGGTTGCCGTATCGGCGGCGCATTGACTTACGGAGCATGCATGAAGAGGATGATTCAGAGACAACCGTGTTCTGAAACGCAGAGAGCAGGGTGTGCAAGGAAAGGGTGATCAACAGATGCATACCAGAGCCATATAACTGCTCCAGAAATGTGGGTGCTGGCCCTGCCCCCGGGCCGCCAGGTGTCGGCAGAGGCGAGATCGGCAGCAGATTGAGTGCGAGCTGCGCGTGCTTTGCAGCTGGCAGCATGCATTCGGCTTCCTGCCGCTGCCGCTTCAGTGTAGTGAGGACGTCGTGAGCTATACGCTGCAGCAGTTCTGCGCCCTCAGGGGTGGTGTCTATCGGGTTTGTCAACGCGCGAGGCGAGGCCTCCTGCGCTTTGGCCTCCACAGCGAACGGAAGTCCAGCAGGCACAGCACAGACGGCAGCTCGCGGGGGACCAGGGGAACCTGGCCCCTCGGCGCTGCCGCGGTGAGCGTCTCTCGCGGCGGCACTCGCGGCTGCCAGCGCCAGCGGCTGCGTTGCCGCGACAACCGCCAGTTCGCGGGGAGAGTCGGGGATAGTGTAAACGGTAGGGGTTCCTGCGTGGGATGGGGTGGTGGGGGGCACAGCATGTGCAGCACGCATAGCTGCGGCTGGGGGGGCTGCGGAGCTGGGATCTGGAGCTGATGTATCGGGGGTGGCTGGAGGGGTGTGCACCGCACCGGCAGAGCGTGCCGCAACGGGCAGAGTCTGCAGTGCAGGAGATATGCATGTAGGGGGAGAGTCGGGGATGGTGTACACGGCAGGAGAGCCGGGCCATGCTGGGGTCATTGCATGCGCAGCGCTGTCGTCTGCTGCGGCCGGTACCGGTGCGGAGCCTGCATGCATGGGGCCAATGAGGGCGCGGAGGTGTATGCGGATGTTTGATGCAGTGTAGGTGTGCTACACGGACATCAACTCAACAGGACGGCATGGCCAAGACATAAACTCAAAAATGCAGGTGTGTGCTGCTGTGCGGAGGTGCTGTGTACGGCGGGGCTGGGCTGCGTATACGACACCAGTGGACGCGGCTGTGTTTGCAAGCAATGCTGTCGCATGACATGGATATACATGTACAGATCCCCATGTTGAGGTCGCTGGCTGAAGTTGTAGGCGCACGAGGACCCGTCATTCTGATTATCTGTGTTCACCAACATCCCAATCGCGTTGTGATGACACCAGATCATATCACCGCGCATGACGATGCCAACGTTCGAAATGAACTACGCACACACGCGGCAATCCATCGCTGCCCCGCCATCCATTCCATCCATACCCACCACACACCGCAACCCAACACAGCCCGTGTGCGATCAGCGATGTTCGCTGAGCGAGCGACAGATCCGACCACGTGTGGGTGCAACAGCAGCCCGCCCCCATGGGAACAACACAACATCAGACGACACTCATACACGCTTATTCGCACTCTCGTTCGTAACCAGGCAAAGCGCACCGTCAGCGGAAAGCCTTCCACTCGGCCCTTGCTGTGCTTCCGGCACGCAGATGGCCGGAGGCACCGGCACCCGAGGCGTGCGCGACGCTTCCATCTGAGCCGCCTGCTGCAGGCACCGCTGCAGGGCGCTGCAGCGTTTCCTGCCCTCGGCCGCCGCAGCGCGCTGAGTGCGCAGTACGCGCTGCCGGAGCGCGTTGCGCGCGAGCTGCGCCTTGTGCGCCTCGGCGTCCTGTTTCAGCACGAGGCGGCGGCGGCGCTTGGACTCGCGGTCGTTCCGGCGGAGCCGCTCCGCTACCTCGGGGTCCTGCTGCCGAAGCAGCCGCTTCCGCTCAGCGTACGCCTTCTTTCGGCGGCGCCCCTCCTTTGCTCTGCGGTCTTCTGGAGTGCGTTCTGGGCCCGTGTCCATGCTGCGCTGATCTGCATTCCACCCAGCCCGCTTTAGGTGTGCAAGTCTTGACTTGTCATCCACATGGCTGCGATAGACAAGCTGCGGGGCTATGGCTGCCAGACGGCACGATTGACGGGCCATCTGCAGGGATTGATGGCATGCACGGTAGCATGTACACGGAAGGACAATCGGTCAAGCTTGAGCTAGTCAGAACAACATACTCACATCAGGTACATACATATATACCATAGTTGTGGGACGTATGTGGAGGATGGATGATAGGTTATTCTGATTCCAGACCTGTACGCTATTGCATGATGCACCTAGGGAACAGGCCTGTTCGAATTCCCACACCTATCTTCGATGTAACTGTATACCACAGATGTATCACACAACACCCACAAGGCCATCGTCTTGATAGGTGTGAGAGATGAGGCCTGACCAATAGATTCGAGACCTGTATTCTGTTGCGTGATGCACCTGTGACTGTGCCTCTCTTGATCTTCCAGGAGAGCACACACATGCACGCACGTGATCCCATGAGAGTACGGCAATTTTTTGGTATGCAACGGCAACGCAGCAGAGGCTTCAAACCTTTAGGAAGTAAATCTCGTGCATAAATAATGAGCAGCAGTACAATGTGGAGAGACAAGGTAGTCCGGGGGAAGGCCGGCTGTGCAGGAATCTGGAGCATGAATGCCATACAGTTATACTTGATACTATATATGTATAGGTTCACTGTGTACTTCTAGTATGGGAAGGGGAACGTTGAAGTCCTACCAACGCAGACGGAGTGTTGGCAACATGGGCTACTGCAGAGCTTCGCAGGGCTGGTGCCAAGATCAAATCACGAGACTTGCCAGCTTCTAGGCACCTGGCGTGGACAGCATCGAACCTGGCACGTGCCGAACTGCGCCGTATACCCACAGCGTCGCAGTGAACTACACATCCCACGCGCGCCTAGAGTATTATTCGACACAAAAAGGAGAAGTTGATGACCTAGAGTGTGCTTGGCTAGAGACGACGTGATAGGCTTGCGATCGTCCCTGACGCGCAGTTGCGTCACGAGTGCTGCGCGGGCAGCGTGCTGGTGCCCTTTGGTAAGATCTACCAACGGACACGAGATCTAGGCAGACATCCAACAGTCCTGCGCATGCAGACTTCACAGTCCGGGTTCATGCAGCTAAGTGCTACTGCATGCTGTCGCAGGTTGTCGACCGGTATGTCGCTGCCCGCTGCGGATCTAGAGGCTTCTGTCGATTACGTATACAGCGCTGCACGTCCGAGGCTCGCTGGAACATGCAATCTGTGACAAATACAAGATCTAGAATGCGCTGACACCACACGGAAGTGCCGCTCGCGGGTGCTGGAATGGTCCGAAGCGCCCTTCGACAGCCTAGCCATGAGAGAAGTGCATCTTATAAGGCCAGCAGCATATGACCTCCGGGTGTGCAGTGCTCAGAATTCTTCCGAGGCGTGCTGGCGCCGGCGGAGTGATGTTCGCAGTGCACACCACTGCAGCTGATGCCCACCACAGCGAGTACCCACATTTCAGGCGCCGCAAAGCAGTCAAATTTAATAGATAGTCACGATTTTGTCTAAAATCCAGGCGTAGGACTGTCATAGCACAACCTACGATGTACAAGAGTGCTGAGACGTCATCGGGCTCGCAACGCCCTTGCAAGGACGCTTGCAAACCCCTGTGGTGCATGGCTGCCCTCGATGAGCGACTAAGAACTATACACGACGATTAGTTGTTACTGCGTGGTGGATCATGTGTTGCGTGTGCGGCGTCGTGGGACATGTCATCGATTGTACAGATATCTGCGAAGGCCGATTGGACGGACACATCTCGTCGGAAGACGCACACGGTTCATTGGCATGCATTCGCGCATCAAGCCCCACGAGCACTGGCCAAAGGATTTATATCAACGTGTCGAGAAGGCACGGCCTTGGTGAGACGTCACGGAAGACGCCGCTCGAGCTGCGCGTGGGAATACTGCAGCGGGCCCAGAACAACGCTACATCGCCGTGCACAGACACGGCTGGGCCGGCATGCAGTATAGAACGCATATTCACAACTCCACTGGGGATTGGGGAAGCTTACCACGCGGTGTCTGGACTCATCTCAACCAAGTGTGCGAAATTCATGCGATGTCGGTGACGGAAAGCCAGATCGCCTAACCTCGGCCAGAATGTCTTTCAAATAGAAACTCGGCTAGTCATGGCTGCATGTCGCTGCGAGACTATCCCATCCAGCAGCGTCGAATGTGTCATGCGTCATCTGGATATCCAAGGCTGTTCGGAATTCGCGAAGCTTCGGAAATGAGACACGTGGCTTCAGCTGACGCCCGCGTATTACGTATACACGGCCACCGGAACATAGGCCAGGCATCACCAATGGGTCCTCGTAAGAACTAGGTCCTCCACACAAGGCTCAAGCTCGTGGCGTCGTGACCAGCTGACGCCCATGTAATCCGTTCGCGTCCCGAGCATTTTTTAAAACGCGCGTTAGAAAATGTACGCGGATTACCCGCGGCGTATGTAGCTGTCCGCACGCGTCCCTGCACACCCTGACATGATGACCGTCTAGATATTCGAGATGTCACGTGACCTGCCCAGCACATGTCATGCATGAGTCGTACATCTCTGTTCGCGACGTACCTAGGAATCATGGCGCTGTACTATAGTGGCTCAGTACCATGACTCATCGCACTGGGTGTTTCCTCGTTCGCACTGCCTCTCAGCCGGGAAGGCAGGCCTGTATGATCATCATGATGGCGATGGCTCCTGTTGTGAGTGGGTCTCTGCTGCTTCTGTGTGACCTCCTCTTGGAAATGCAACAGCATGCACAACTTGAAGCCAAATGGAACCCAGATGCATGTGCAACGTATGATCAAGATTAAACTTCAGTGAAACAGCCACAGGTTTAACCTGGTGTGACAATAGTCCATATATATTCATCAACAATTTTAGGTTCCAAGATCAATTTCAGTGGGACACCTGCCTGACTGGTACCAGGTTGGCACGTGCCAACCTCTTCAAACGTACAGCAGGACACAAGACAATTAGCCCCACAAGGGGGGGTGTGATTTCACGCGCATGCCTCTGCAAGGAATGGCATTCACACCCACCACCTCCGTGCCCGGTCGCCTGTCCCCCGCCTTCTCCGTACTCGCCCATCCCTCTCCTTCGAAGATGAATTCATCCCCTCTCCTTCATCTATTCGCCACCCCAACTGCTGCCAGCCCCCCCCCCCCTCCCCCTTTCCCAATCTCCGAGAGCCTGGACCCCGACCTGCCTGCCCTCGTCCGCTCCGTCAGTTACCCTCTGCCACCCCCGCCCCAGCCATTTTTGTTCGTGGGCCCCGTGGCCCCCTGCGGGAGGGGGTGCCGCGTGCCCGTCTACAGCTTTGCCGACGGTGGGGTGTGCATGCATGATTCTGCAGATTCTGGGGCGTGCTGCAGCTGGATTCCAGGGCCGGCTCTGTTTGTGTCAGGGTGTTTCTGATTCGCTGCTGCTGCATGCGGGGCATTGTGAGCTGTTTGGCTGGTGGGTTTGCTTTTGTCTGTGTGTTTGTGTGTGGTGTTCGACACGCCTGTTTTTATTGTGTGGCTGTTAGGTTGTGTTGGTGGTTTTGTGTTTTCTTGGGTTGGCTTGTGATTTTGCCCCTTGGCGATGCATGCCAGGCTTTCAAAATTGATCCCAATGCATGTGTAACCCAAGACAATTCATTTTGTACGAGACTCTGCTGCCAGATGCAGAAAATGTGTTGCTGACTCTCCCATCAATATCAAAAAAATAAAAATAAAAAAAATCGGGCATCACACCAAACCCAGACGGGCATCGGCCACAGCACCCCTACTGGTAGGGGCGGACAGGTGCAAGACG
>JAUMHO010003280.1:0-16389 GCA_032360965.1 Ulva armoricana | reverse complement strand
ACGCATTCACGATGCAGCTTGAACATGAGTAGGTGGCCTGATATTGCCAGTTCTGAACTCCGAAACTTGAGTTACTACCTTCATATGAGATATATATACCGTGGAAATATATAGATCATAGACCATTTTTCTTTATTGGTGTTTTTCTGATTAGATAGTTCGTGCACATACATTGGATGATGTGCATTTGTAGCTCATAGGTACTTAAATTTTGAACAAGTCAATTTTGGACAAAGCACTTGCCTACAAGAATTGAAACGAGAATTTATTTCAAATGGGAAATATATGCCGTGGATAGATAAAGCTCTGGAAACCACAGTGATTTCATTTTTGGAATTACTGACTTATGAGCGAAGCACGTGTGGTGGAATTCGGCAAGCGCGTTCGGAAGCTTCGCAAAGCGCAAGGCCTCTCACAGGAAGCATTTGCTTATCTGGTAGGTATTGATAGAGCCTACATGGGGCATATCGAGCGCGGAACGCATAACGTTACTATCGTCAAGGTGTTTCAGATTTCAGATGCGCTTAACGTGACTCCTTCAAAGCTATTCGCAGGAATCGAGTAGACAATAGGTCTGAGGAGGGGCCTGGCTAAGTGACGGGGATTGGGCAGGCAGGTCTACGGACCTTGAACCTTAACTGGACAGAAAAATACTCTAATGCGTCCAACTGTCACAGGTAACACCAACCCCCATCAAGGCTCGACTGGGGAAAACGGAAAAAAGTAGTACGCTTAGGATTCCTGCTTGCCTCCAAGTCATTGGCGGATTTCTAACCTCAACCGCGCAGGCAAGCACTCTAACGAATTCAGAACCACTGAATGTGTCAACTTAAGGGCTATGACCATGGATTCTGGGCATCAGCAAATTCATTTGAGAACCCTAAACTGACACAGTATGATGATACTGCCTGACGCCAGATTGAGGTGCACTCCAACTGGACACTATCAAGCGTACTGAATTACTAAAGCGTCTGAAATGTTATGCATACAGTGCTTCAAGCGCTGATCGTCAGCGAATGTATTCTCCCGAGGCCTGCAGATTATCTCTTACAGTACATTTCTGCACGGCTGAGGTTCAAAGACCTTGAAGTGCTGAGCCCAGATCTCTATCGCTGCGTCATTACCTGCTTCGACGGCTTACTGACCCGGCCGGCAGGCCTGAGCATTGGGGATGAGCTGAGGGTGGAGAGTCAACATTTTTTCGCCCACTGGACACCCGGTCAAACCCGTGAAGATGGCGAAGGCGCTCAGAAGGTCTATGAGAACGGAAGTACTCGCCGACCGATGCCCATACCGGGCAGTAGCGAATACATTGAATCAAAGCGGCGCGAAAGAGACGGGCTGACCAGCAACCTCCCCTCACCCATCGCCAGGCAATCGCTTTTTAGCCCGGCGAAGTGCCGGCAATTCCTGAGCACGCTCTTTTGCGGATAGTGAGCTTTCAGTACTGAGTCGTATGGACCTCACCAGCATAAGATCTGCGACTCCACAGGTCGCACCCTGCCCCTTTCTTCTTGCCTTTTCGCGTTCTGCTCATGATCCTGCGCTCCGATCGACACGGTAAGTTGCCGATGGGCTATGGCAGCAGATCGGCCTTCCAGTATATCCAACAGGTGACTCTCATTTACCGGTGGAGAGATCAGCTCTCGCCCACCACATGAAACGAAAATCAATGGCATGCGCGATATCACGCACCAACCTTCTCGATCAGCGAATCGATAATACGCTGCTGATCCGCCAGACGCGCCTCAAGCCCGTCGATCGTTGCGGTGGCCGACGCATCCGCAGCCACCTGACCTTGCTCCGCCTCGGCCACCCGCTTTTCCAGCACCACCTGTGTACTGCGCAGCCCTTGGATGAGCGTTTGATCGTGCTCAGCCGCCTCAACTTGCCTGGCAACGGTGGTCTCCCTATCAGCATGTACGCTGGACAGTACAGCATGCTCCTTCTGCAAGGCGCCATGCGCAGCATTCGCCTGATCAAAGGCCGTGCTTTTCTCAGCCAGCGCTTTATCCAGACGATCGTGCGCTCTGGTCATGGCTTTCAATTCAACAGACAAGGCGTGTGCTTGCGCCTCAAATTTCTGCCGAGCAGACTCAGCACGCTCAAGTCGCTTTTTCTCATCTGCGATCTCTGCGCGTAGTGCTTTGATCGTCTCACGCAGATCCTTCACCTGATCGGCTCGGGCCGTCAGCTCGATACGGATATCGTGAGCAGCAGCGACCGCCGTATCGCGCTCACGCGCCATCGTTGATTGAGCGGCCTCGAAGCTCGTGCGCATGGCCTCGATCTGATCGTCAGCCGCCTTCGCCGCCTCCTCCCCGAGCCGCTCCATGGCACTGACGAGCACAGGCAATACGTTCGATTCAACCGAGCCTTCCACCGGCGTCCGGGTGGCCAGCAGCCGCTCACCCCGAATCTCGCTGCGCAGCCGGGAGATGGTGCCGTTGCTGCCGCGACCCAGGTACTGGCGCAGCTGGGCGAGCGACGGGTCTCGGTTGCCGCGCTCGACCAGCGCATCGATGGCGTCGGCGACGTCCTTACGCTGCAGGCCCGGACGTCCGGGGGATTTCGGGGGATTCGACGCGTCTGTCATGGCAAAGCTCGACTTACTATTATTTATCCATATCGTACCAAATAAATACGTATACCTATACATATTTATTTTATACAAATTAAGATATCTAACCACCGCCTACACTAACTAGGCCCTACCGGCCGCAGAGCACGACTGGCATGGGGAACGTCCTTGTGGTTTCTTGGGGGCAAGAGGATTCGGGCGGCAGCTATTGACCTGCCCTTGCCTGGTAAACGTCCTTAAACCTCAGCTCATATGTCGGTATGAGGGCAAGGAGTGGGGACAAAAATCACGCGTAGTGGCTTTTTAAGCCTATCTGAGCCCTTATCTATACACCCCTATCTAATTGCCAACAAAGCATGGTTAGAGGGCTCTAAATTCGCGTAAGAACGGATTCTTGGAAACTCGTCTGTTGTGTGTCTGATATCGAGTTTCGATCCTTCACTGGTGACCATCTGTTCGACCGACCCTGAGTCGGTCGTTTCCTGTGCCGGCTTGTCCGGCTCCGATTAGCCGGAGGGGGAGCCGACGCGTTGCGTTGGGGGAACCCTGCAAGGGTGCCCTTTACTCCGCTCTTAGATGGAGTTATCCACTGCTGGATCTGAGTAGCTACAGGGTATTTAATAAAGGATTAACTACAGGAGGAAATTCAAAAAACCTCTGACAGCCTTTTGTAGCAACGTTTCAGCCCTATTGACAGACGCCAAAGCGGGACAGTATATGCGTAAAAGCGGGACAGTATATGCGTAAAAATGACTGAAAAGCGGGACAGTATATGCGTGGATAACTTGCTCCTTACACAGGCTTATCCACTAGTTTTGTGAGCAGATTTCGGCATTTGTGTTGGCAAGTGTAGCGGTGACTGCTTCAACGTCAGCCCCGTCTTGTCATGGCTGATTCGAGCGTCTTTATAAGCTAGCGCGGATACCTTGTTCAGCTCGCGCAAAAATGCTTTTCTGAAATCTCGGGTTCCTTGCGATGTCGTCGGATACCCTGCACCAAATTGGAGTTGCAGCGACTCCCACGGAATCATCACGTTGCTACGCTTTGAGCGGTTCAAGGTGTAGATTCGGTATACCGTCCAACAGTAGATATCCAGCGCCATAGGAGAGCGTTTAAGCATCTTCAGTGCCCGCATATCAACTGGAACCGGATGAGTCAGTATCTCGTTGTAGAACCCCTCAGACAGCTCCAATGTTGATTTGAACAGTCCCATCTGATCGGGTGCTTTTGGATTCCACCAAAACTTGCCTCGCCCGACCGTAAACGGCTCGCCGCTGTCGTAGTGTTCTGTATCGATATAACTACACGTAATCGCGCAACTGGTCAGCCGCATAGATTGATCCTTTAATCGCGTAACAGTCCCCCATCGCCCTCCCGTGGGCACCATATCCAGCTCGCGCATAAAAGAACTCATGCTGTCACCCAAGACAACCTCTCGCTCTCTGGTCTTAACCACTTCAGAGCCGATCCACGCCAACATAAGACGCGGGATTGATCCGAACGGCAAGCCGATCTCTGGATTCAAAGCCGCCATTGTCAGCCGATAATCACCATTCCTTCGTTGATGGTGCAGCTCCTTAGTTCGCTTGTGGGGCATCGTCGCCTGAACCATTGCCCTGGCCATGTAGCCAATCGTTCCGGCCTCCTTCGCACTTTCCGCCTCAATGGCGAGTGATTCGGTAATCAGTGCGTCAATAGTGGTTTCTTTCATGGCATCACTCTGCACTGATGTCCTTCTGCAAAGGCTCTTTGATCATTGTCAGATGATATCCAGTTGAACAGGTGGGCGAGAGCGTTAAGGGGCTTGCTGTTGTGTCAGGCTGTGCGATTGTCGATCGGACAAGCGATGTGTTTGTCAGCGCCCTGCCCTATTCCCACACATATTGTTGGCAGTGCGTTGCTCCAACTGACACTGTTCTTTTGCAAGACACAGGAAAAATAATTGCTATCAATATATCAATATTGCTTGCAATTATGCGATTGGCGTCTTTCCATACTGACGAAACAATCCATTGAGCGCCTCGCGCATAAGCTCTTGCTGCGTTTTATCTTGCTCGATAGCAAGCATCGCTAGAGCCTTATGCGCATCGCTCTCGACATAGGTCATGATGCCCTTCCGTCCTTTCCGCGTTCGCGGTGTTTTCCACACTTGGCGCTGCTCATCACGACTTGCAGACTTGCTAGGAAGGGACTCCGGGGCGGTGGGATTCGGTTCGGCTGAAGGATTCTGAGCCTCCTTGGCTGCACCGCCCTTCATCGCAGTCGCAAATTTGTTCTTCGCATTCATAGTGTTAAGCCACTAGCAGGGCTATTTTTTAATTTGCTAAATTGATTATTTGCTAGCAAATTAGCAATATGTTTGTATAACAATTTTATCTCCTGGCTCGCTTTCCCGCCGTCTTCACCTTCATGTTCCTGAGGCGAAGTGCCATCGAAAATACAGTCGGCATAAGCTGCACGTTGGGATATATAGGAAGGAAATACAGCTGCCCGGTATTCTGTTTCCAAGGCAGTTCGAAGGTCGTGAAACTTGCGCATCGAATTAGGGTGAAGGGCATTGACCACTACTAGATGAGGTTTGCGGAGGGTATTAACCATATCGATCGTTGTTGAGATCGATTCGATATCGAATAAATTGGCGCGAGTAGGGATGACGACCAGATCCGCATGCTTAGCGCACTCCAGTGACTCTCGATCAGCTTTACCAGGTGTGTCGATGATCGTGTAGGCGGCACTGTTCGCCTGCGCCATGGCAAGATGCTGCGGCACCATGACGGTCTGTGCGGATAGAACCACTGGCAATTCGCTGTCACGACGCTGCGACCATTTGAAAACGTTTGCCTGATTATCAGCATCGATGAGCAGGGTGTCTTGGCCTTGCCGCTGTGCCTCAACAGCTAGACACACAGCTAATGTGCTCTTACCAGCGCCGCCTTTCTGACTAATGATCGCGATCGTTTTCATAAACTGGATTTTACTATATTCTAGCAATTAGTCAAATTTGCTAGCAATATATATTGATAGCAAATTATATTGCAAATGACATGTTTTAGCGTCAGGACTTGCACGGGGGTTATGCGCTGGTGGCAAGAACGCACGATTACCGACATCGAAATCTGAAGCTCAACGGCGCAACGATTGATTGAAAAATGTATGGCTTGCTTGCTCGCGGTGATTAAAGAGCGTTGCTCGGTTGCCGAAAACATTGAATATGTGTATTTTCAATATAATAGGTATTTTCAGAGGGAAAGCTCATGGCGACCATTACCGCAACCGAATTTCAGAAGCATTCGGGGCAATACATCGAGCAGTCAGGCAAGGAGCCTGTATTCATCACCAAGCATAAGCGTCCTGCCCGCGTATTGATGGATTTTGAACAGTACGAGCAATTGATCGCCCTTGAGCGAAAACACTACCTCGTTGAAGACTTGCCTGATGACATCGTGACAGAGCTGGACAAGGGTTTCCAAGGTGAGGGTAGGCCGTATCTCGATCACTTGATGGATTGAGAATGGCGTTTGATCCGAAGACAGGGGATGTTATTCGCTACGATTTTTTATGGGGGCGAGAGCATCGCAAAGGACAGATCGACGGGGCGAAAGATCGGCCCTGTGCCGTCGTGCTGGTGACATCGCCGCTTGAAGATGGCAGTAAGCGTGTTGTGCTTGTCCCTATTACACATTCACCGCCAACAGCAGAGCAGGGTGGTGTTGAAATCCCTGCAAAGGTGTTGACGCATTTAGGTCTGGATAGTCAGCGTTCATGGATTAGGACCCACGAGGTTAACGTGCTGACATGGCCTAAGGGTCGTCTGCCGTTTGGATTAACACGCGCAAAGGTTGGGCAATGGAAATTCGGTGAATTGCCTACGGCACTGGAAAAGAAGGTATTTGCTGATGTGGAGCAGCAGCGACGCGCCCGCAATTTGCAACAAATCAACCGTGATGATGATCACCCGTAGAGAGGTCGATCTCTGATGTCATCAGTCCGTTATGCTCATTGTCAAAAGGCGTGTCGCGAAGTCGCAAGGAGGGCGGCAACGAGTGAACACTTTGCTTGGTAAAGTGTTCACCTAAATGTTTTCTTAAAAGCTATAGCACTCGCATAATAGTATTCTTCAATCAGTTTCTCTCCCTCCGAAGTCAGGCATACGACATATTTCCGCTTGTCTTTTTTGTTTGGCATAACGCTTAAAAGACCTGCATTGTCTATCTCCCAAATAATGGACAATTTCCTCTTTGGACTTTTAAAGCCACCTCTAACTTTTTCTGTGGCTTGATCTAAAGGTATCTCTCCAGGTCCGTCGTCATAGAGCGCACATAGAACGTTCATGTATGCCTTCGTTTTGTCATCTTCTTTTGCACCTTCCCCATATACATATTTCGCTATTTTACTTTCTGTCTTTCTTGATATCTCCCGCCGTATCATGTTGAATTGTCTATACAAACTAGCATTTTCACTTTTTTTAGACACTTATTAAGCTCCCATGTATATATGTGCCATATATATTAAAATAAACTACTTATTCACATAAATGTTGTTATGTGACGCTTTAGTGTTATACTTTTATTTAGGTATCTATTGTACCTTTTTAGGAGAACTGGATAAAGGGAGTTGCAATAGAAACTGTTCACTCACTCGGAGAATATTTAATGAGTATTGATAAGCAAGGAAAGGATAGCGTCAACAAGCCTACCCAGCGGCCTAATGAAAACAAACCAAGCCAAGTCACTTCGACAGTTAATACGACTAAGGATAAGGTAGAAAAAGTATTAAAAAAATAGATCTTAAATAGGAGATAATAATGCCAGAAGGTTGCGGAACATGTGGATCAAGAGGTGCTGCCTTACAACAGGCACACCACTACGATGCATCCAGGGTATGTTCTTGTGGATTTAAAACCAAAACAGACATATGTGGCGAATGCTACTCACGGTTTCCACACACCAAAGACGATCATGGTGTTGATGTATGGTGCCCAGAATGCGATAAACATTTCGCATTTTTTGAATGGTCAAAGATGTAATCGTTGCGATTTAGTTGTTCGAATCCTCTGTTAATCTAAGTTGTGCCACCAGCGTTTAACTGATTGCCAATTTTTACAGAGATATCATATTACTTTCGTGAGGAATCAATTAATGAATCAGTCAGAGTATGCTCAAGAGGCAGTTCGAGCTAGGCAAAAAACAGCAGAACTCGAGGAAAAGGCAAGCACAGCCGAGACCCTACATCTTCGCAAAATGTATAAAGACCAAGCAGACGAGGCGCGAGCACATGCAAGGAATTGTGAAGATCTAGCGACTGACAGAGGCTATTGACGTCAATAAATTTGAGGGTTTGACGGAGCGATAATAAGATTATATCTTCACCAAGGTGAACACTTTCCTACTAAAGTGTTCACTTTTTCGATAGACCATCTATGACGATAACACGCTACTACAATCCTCGCACTGACCATAATAGGGTCGAGTTCCACACCAGAAGGATTGATGAATTAGGCATCGATGTTTTTAAAGAAACATCAAAAGGTAACGTTGGTGGTGCGAGGGATGCAGCAGATCTTGCGATAAAAAAATACTATGAAAATCAAGAATATAAGGCAATTGAACGCCGAGAGAAACGAGAAATAGATACGCTTACAGCAGCTCAAACTGCAAACAAGATTGCGCAAGATGCAAACTTGCTTTCGAAGGTTGCAATCTTCTTTTCTCTAGTTGCTATCGTTGCATCTGCTTGGGTTGTCATTGCAACCAAAACAGGCTAAAAGTGAACAGATGACTAGCGAACTGTTCACTCTTTAATTAGGAGTTTCAGCCATATGAATAAATTATGGAAAACTTCATTTTCTACAGATCTCGAAGAATATGAATTGTCCATCGGATGGGATAATGAGGCTTTCATAGATGGCGCTGTCTCATTCACGATCCTAGTAGAAAAACGAGATCTTGAAAGCGGCGAGGTAATATACGACCGAGGGGTACAGATCTCTATCGATGAAGATGAAAATAATGAACCTGTGCTAAGGCTTGTTTGTGGGGAAGATACTTTGCTTGAGTACCCGCTCGAGCAGTTATCAGAAGTAGATGAATTGATTGAAATGATTCCAGCTTGGGTGTTTACTGCTGGTATTGACCCAATGATGGGATGTCTGCTGCGCTCTGGAATTAGCACTAGCGTTTCACAGATCATAAAAATAAAACAAGAAACTGATGGAGCTTCATGGTTTTTAGAAAGAACGGCTGCAATTGGGCGCAGTCTTCTCAATTCATTCCCTGAGATGTGTGGAACGATGACTCGTCGCGCTTTTCGTTGTGCTGTTAAGTTTGGATTTTGAGCCGCTGCAATTTTTTCTGAGCAGAAATGATTTTTTATCAACCTCGACTTTTAACTTGGCATCAAACTCATCTGACGAAATCAATGCACTATCAGTTTTTCTTCTCTAATCTTTAGGCTTATTTCTGAACTGAACAACCGAACTGCCTTCGCTGTACTCTGCTCTACTCGGCTTGTCTGGAAACGAAGATCGTAGTTGAGCTAGCTCTAAAACTTTTGGCTTGCCAAGGAAGTACCCCTCCGACAACCCAGCCAACATCTCAATGTCGGTCGCTGAGAGACCTATGTGCCTAGTAATTGCTTCCAACGGCATCACGTTCTCTTCCACCAGAAGATCAATGGTACGACGAAGCAAGCGCGGTTTCTCCGGCAATCGGTCGCTATCACCTGGTTCTGATTTGGCCCCCCATCGTGCCGAGCGCCTCTTGAAGAGAGATTGCTTACTCTCGTCATCCAATATCTTCAAGGTACCCAATCGCATCACGATAGCTCCCACAGATACACCCCAGCGCCGTTTCAGCATTAGCAAATCATCTAACGTTACAGGGGTACGCACTTCATCTGCAAACGTTTCAGCTGGCAACAAAAAAGCGCCTGCAAAATGATGAGCCTGTCGTTCGAGTTGCTTGTAACGCTCATCGTGCTTTGTTGGCACTGGGATGTACCGATGAAGGATCAAGTGCCCTAGCTCATGCGCCAAATCAAAACGACTCCGATACCCATTATCTTTGTCCGCCGAAAGCAGAACCAGCGGGCGTTCTAATGCTTCACTCCATGTTGAGAGTCCCTCGATCTGCGAAATCCCAGTTTCCTCTCGAATCAGAATCACCCCAGCGCCTTCGATCGCTAAGGCCAAGTCCTGTACCGCCATACGGCCGATTCGCCAAAGTTCTCGGCACTCACTAGCCGCCAGTTCGATTTCATCAGCGGTGATTTCATCAAGCTCTTTGAAATGTCGAATGGGCAGATTCAGAGCGGGGTAATCCACATATTCTGACAGGGCAAGAGCTATGTCTTGCGCCCACTCAATTCGTGCTTCCATCATCTTACGAGCAGCCACATGAGCCGATGCATTACTACGAAACATCGGCGCCGACACCTTGGTTGATGGAGGACGAGTGAACCACTCCGGAGCAACATTGACCACAGTAGCGAGGCGCTCTAGGGCCACACGCTCTGGTGCTTGGCTACCCGATCGCCATTTGCTGATTGTTGCAGGAGACACACCGACCATCGACGCCAGTTGTGCCTGATTGAGACGACGAGCCGCAAGAATCTGACTGAGACGATCGCTTTCGAAGCCCTGAATTCCACCGCGGCTCATGACGCTGAATCGTCGGGATCTTGAGTCTTCTTTTGCACCTTGAGGCGTGGCTTTGCCCCATCGAACTGATTCGAACCCTGATCAGAGCTTTGCTCATATCGTTGCAAAAAGAGCTGCACTGGTTCTTTGAACAGCCAGCCCTGCATCATTCGATCAGGGACGGCAATCTGGATCGACAAAGGCAATTCCGGTTGATCACGCAATGAACCCGAAAAAGTCGCTACGAAGAAAGCTGTCACATCAGATGGCGATCTGTACTCATCGAAGAGATCTCCCAATACAAGCGGCTCGATTGCCTGGTTCACGAGCGACATCTGACGCCGGGTAAGACTTCGGCGACTATTGTTCCAAGACTTAATATTGCTATTAAATCGTGCCAGGTTAACGATGCCTGAGCGTCCTGTGATCACTCTATTTCCTCGGATCGCGGTCGGTTGAGCATCAACCGTCGCCAAAGCGCGGTGAAACGTCTCGTTCATATGGAAGTGCCGCTGCTGACCCAATGCAGAGGGTAAATGCCCACTGTCCATACCTTCAGACGCGAAAAAGGCCCGTTGTGCGCCGACGCGCAATGCATCGTCAACAGACATCATCAGTTCTCGCGACACGTTTTGTAGCAGTAAATCAGGAATCGAATCTTTTGGAGATGGGTTCATCAAGTTTAATACCTATATTTCGTATAAGAGGATTATAGGCCATAATTGTTTCGTTTAATAGATGTCCAGCTTCTTTCGTCACTGATTAATGAAATCGAATAAGCATTAACTATAAAAGGTAACATAACGTCCTTTATGTTACCTTTTAGAACAGTGCCACAGACTGCAGCACAAAACGTCAGACACTGTCTGCTGAATTGTCTCCACACTACACAGACCCTGGCCGTCACCGGAAACCACTATGTCCGATCTCGCCCTGATGCCTGCCACCGACTCGATTCCGGCCCGCATCATCACCGGCACCACCCCGGCGCTGTTCGCCGAATCACCCAAAGCCGAAAAGCGCTTCTGGGAGTTCTTCACCGCCACGATCCGCAACCCGAACACGCGGCAGTCGTATCTGATCGCCTGTTTCCGGTTCGCCGACTGGTGCCACGTGCACGGCCAACGACTTAATAGCGTCGAGCCGATGGTAGTGGCCACCTACGTGGAGCTGCTGACACAGACCTATGCGCCTGCCACGGTCAAACAACATCTGGCGGCCATCCGGATGTTGTTCGATTGGCTGGTGGTCGGTCAGATCGTACCGTTCAATCCGGGCAGCTCCGTTCGCGGGCCTAAGCACGTGGTGAAGGTCGGCAAGACGCCCGTACTGACAGCCGACGAGGCTCGATCGCTGATCGACATCATCGACACAGACACGCTGGTCGGTCTGCGGGATCGCGCTTTGATTGGCGTGATGGTCTACAGCTTTGCGCGCATCAGTGCAGCGACGGCCATGCGCGTGGCGGACTACTATACCCAGGGCAAACGCTCGTTCTTCCGCCTGCAGGAGAAAGGCGGAAAGTATCATGTCGTGCCAGCGCACCATGTCGCTCAGGACTATCTCGACACCTACATCACTGCTGCCGACATCGAGGCGGATCGCAAAGGCCCCCTCTTCCGCTCCTCGGGCCAAGGGCGTCAGTTGCACACGCTGCAACCGGTGGCCATGTCCCGACAAACCGCCATCAAAATGATCAAGCGGCGAGCGTTGGCTGCCGGATTACCGAGTGAAATCTGCAATCACAGTCTGCGCGGTACGGGCATCACCGAATACCTGCGCAACGGCGGGGAGCTGGAGACGGCCGCGAAGATCGCCGGGCATGAGTCGACCCGCACCACGCAACTCTATGACCGGACGGATAATGAGCTCTCGCTCAACGAGATCGAGCGGATCCATATCTAGCCAATGCCTCAAAAGGGTTCCTTTTTATGCGTGCAAATAAGGTGAAACCTAACTTCAAAGGCCTATTTCAACATGTCATTAGGGTAACCCTCAAGAAAGGGATCATTTTGTACGTTAGTACCTGATGCCAAGCGATTCTCGAAACTGGTACCGCAGCAAGCGTATCGATAAGCATGTTTCGAGAATGGTATTTGAGAGCCTGAGAACCGCATAGCTTCGTGAGCAACGACCTCCCAGGCGATTGTTCTCACAAACCAACGTTTTCGAGAATCACGGGATCAGCCTGATGCATCGCAGTGACTCCGCCGACAGGAAAATTTCGGCTACAACACCCGTTCAATCCAGTTTGCGGCGTTGTACGGGGCCGATTCGTTGGCAACGAGGCTTAGCGTACAGTCTGCTCCCTTTCTTGAAGGCCCCTCCTTTTCAAGTCACAAATCCGCCTGCACCTCTGAGTGATTAGGAATTTGAATCCGAATCCTCTATCGCCTCCAATCACCAATCAATAGCAGTGCATACACCAGATCATATAGAAGCGCCTAAATTTAATGCTCCTATTATGCTCCTATTGACACAATATATTGCTCGTGTTATACTCGAGATCACACTAACTTAGGAAAGCGACGCATGATATTGCCAACAACAGAAATATTTTTCGAGCGAGAAATCGTAACGACCGCAAGGTTGCGTAAGGCATGCGATGAGATAAAGGAAGGTATAACGAGCCGAGCATAGGAGAGCACAGCCGACCCATGATGTGAGGCTGTAGCGCCTGCGTTCGATGCCCCAAACAAAATCGGAGACATCGAATAATGATAGATAGCAACCAATACCACGAACTGGTGGATTTACTACGTAAGTGGGCTCAGGAAAATGATGAACAGCGTATCGAGTTAGATGGTGGTGAAACGATTGATATACACGAGGTCGTTCATGTCATCGATACACAACTGCAAACAATAAATTGGGACAACGACGGAGATTGCGGATGGGTCGAAGAGATTGTCGACTCAATAACATTCGACCCAGCAATTGATATCGCTGAAATCTGGGATGTCATTAGATTTCAATCTGACCAAAACTCCAGATCAAGGCCTGATGGCTCAGTGACCATGTTCGAATCGAGCTTTTCTCCAGATGAATGGATAGAGGCAGATGATGATGACATGCTGTTTGCAGAATACGATCCTGAGATACAAATGATCCACGACGGAAAAGTTCACTATAAAAATTAGCTATCTATATTTAACGATTAAGGATGACATGATCGCAAAACGCTAGCGCGACAACTTCGCAAGTTTTCTTTTTGGATAGGTCAGGCTTGTCTATTATTCTGGTGGACAAGTCTGAGCTATGTCTTGAACTTTAAAGAGGTTGATCGACATGAAAAAGACAAGAGTACAATTTGATTTACCCGCCAACAAAATCTCAGAGGTCGAAGAGCTTATGACTGCCACCGACAGCGAGACAAGGCGTGAACTGTTTAACAATGCTTTGACACTACTTAAGTGGGCTGTTGAACAAAAACGCCAAGGGTACGACATAAGTAGCTATCATCGAGTGGATAAGGATCTGCACATTCTGCAGATGCCAGCGCTCAACAATGTTCAAAAGGCTGAAACAACTTCTGGCTATGGAGGAGATATTGGATCGCCCCTGCCACACCCGGTAGCTACTCAAATACAGTAGTTATAGGTTCTAGGCGTCATGTGTAATGGCGCCTAGAATTCTTTCATTCGCTTATCACGCAACTCTGTCGAGCGAATATGTGTTTGGCAAGCTTTTACATGTCGCATCGTAATTACAGCAAGCTAACTCTCATTAGTTAATGGTTATTACAACCTATTAGTTACCATGGTGTGTTTATATTTTTTACTTCCAATATAGTGGCAACTCCAGCAAAGAACAAACTTGCAAAACCCGCATTCATCATCCAGTAGTACTTAACGAGCCAATCTTGCGATAACTTTTCCATTTCTTTCCTCGCTTTTTCAAAGCGATCTGAACTGTTTGTTTTTTCAGCAAGCCTGTTGTTTTTTAACGCTCTAGCAGAGCGCGCCGCAGGATAGCCCAGCAGTAAGGATCCTAGCAATGAAAGTATTCCCGACAGTAGGGCCCAACTCATATTTGGTGCGCTGCTTGTGCATCTATAGGCTCTGCATTTGAGGAAACACCTTCCTTTTTCTTGCCAACTATAACTAAGTCGAAATCACATGCTTCGGCGATAACTGAAAGGGTTTCTATGTGAGGCCCTAAAGGTCCACTTGCAGACTCAATACGACTAATAGACTCTTGGCTCTTGCCAACAATTTGTGCCAACTGTTCTTGAGACAGATGTGCTTCAGCTCTCCAATGTTTTACCAATTGTGCAGCAGACTCAGTAGCTTTTCTCCTTTCGTATCCGATACGCGCGACAGGCTCAGCAAGAGCTTTACTTTTAAAGTTTTCGTAGTTTGCCATGATCGTTCCACCACTCCATTAATCGTTGTACTGCTAGTGCATCTATGCCTGTACGGTCTACTTGAATTTCATACGGCGTCAAAGTCAATATCAGAGCTTCTTCTTCGTGAACAGCGACATGCATAACCGCATGAGTTTCCACATATGCATAAATATTGATTTGGGTATTTAAATCAACTTGTACAGTTCTAAATCGAGGCTTGTCACCGACACCATATAGTTCCAGTTTGTCGCTCTCGTAGATAAGTTTTCCGCCCTCTTCAGCCGCACTCAGTTGACCAGCTATTCGATATTCTTTTATCCATCCGATTTCTGCATCACAGTCATCATGCACTTCAATGTATAGCGGCTGAATCATAACAAATTATAGCTTTTGTATCATATGATATTCAAATCATAAGCCAACATTAGAGGTTTGTCATGTTTTCTTCGATTCCAAGTATAAAAAGTGTGTTTTTAGATAAATATATTGCACATTCAGGTGGTTACGTGTCTGGGGGGCCTAGTCAGATCAGGCAACCTAGAAGCCTCTAGCTCGGGACGTACATCCAGCGAAACCCCAGCTTGCTGCGCACGTAGCCTGACGTAACCTCGCAAAACGTTTTCGGAGAAACGGTACCATCCCTGTCGCGTTCCGATTAGCACAGACCCGTGCGATGGCTTCTTAAGGGCATTTAGCCGCTGATTGAACTGCGTCTTTTTTAACTCGCTCCGGTCCGGAAGCATTTTCATAAGCCGCTGATATGAGTCGTAGATCTCAGAGCTTCTGCGCTCTAGGTTACTGTGGTCCGCAGCGGACCACAGTACTTCTTCATATCCGTTACTGTATTTCTGAACCGCCTCATCATAAGGTTTTCGTAACTGAGGCTGAATGCCTAATATGGCTGCCTCAATTGCTGCATTGAAACTTTGTTCACCACACGTACTAACGAGCCCTGGAGCATCGAAGAATTCCCAGAATAGCTTCTCACAAACAATATGCACGTAATAGGGATATCCGTCGCTAATAGCGGCAATTCGCCAACAAGTTCTGTCATCAATTGAAACTGAAAAAGCCTGAGCAACGGTATTGATAATCTCGAACCGCGCCGGCCAACCCAATCGCTCGAGCTCAATTGCTTCAAGATATCGATAGCAGGAGTGATGATCTTCTAACAGTTGCTCTAACGCTAAACCCACCCCACAAAATATGAACCGAAGGCTAAGCCTTCGATCACCAATTTGCTTAATGAAGTCAGCGAAAAGTGAGCGATCAGTGTCGGTCGATAGCCGCTCAAACTCATCAACAACAACTACACTTCTTTCACCATCATTCGGAAAGAAAAACTCAATGAGCGCAACGGCTTCATTGATTGATTCAGGCACGGGAATCCGGCCACTGCTTATTTCTTTCGCAGTCTCGACAGAAAGACCTTTGAATTCAAATTTTCCCGCTTTACTAGTCTTACTTTCAATGAAATCGGGCCGAAGGCCAGCTGTTTCATTCACTATGTCATGAATTACCCTGAAGAATGTTGTTGAACTATCGACGCTCAACAAAATTGGCTCTAGACCAGTTTCGCTGAAAGCGTAAGCTGAAGTTTGAGCTAGCGAAGTTTTACCGACACCTCGATCTCCATATATAAATGCACTACGCCCCGGAGCCTGCAACGCTCTACCAATCAACTTTGACTGCACCTCCCTCCCTCGCAAGTACTCAATCGACTTTATTGGAGCAGAAGCGGACACGTTGTCATTAAGCTTCTTCGAAAATTCTTCTGCAGTGCTGCAGTAGCTCAACATAGGTGTTACACATCCTTTCACACAT